>JADKLZ010057383.1:2250-24311 GCA_021533235.1 Biomphalaria straminea | reverse complement strand
GTTTATTTTACACTTTAATTTCTTATTGATTTTTTGTTTTGTTTTAACAAAATTAAATAGCTTAATAAGAGCTGAAAGCACAACAGAAAAATTGTGGCGATTATCTGAAACTAGGTGACCTTGAAAACTTGACCTATAAATCGACAGGGCGTTGTGGATTCCATGCATTCAGAATAATGGCACGCATGCTCTCAAAATATGTTAAGGATCTGCTAGGCATTTTTGACGACTTAGGCAAGAAGAGAAACACTAATACAGATCCGTATATTACACAGATAGTTAGAGATACTTTATGTAAATTGCTCTACTAGCGTTTAGATCAGTCTACAAGCACCAACGAACGAATGTGGATCTTAGATCTAGGTGACAGTGACAGGCATATGATCGACAAGTGATGATACAAAATACTTTTTTTTATATTTCTAGGTGAATTTTATGCTCATAAAGATATAAGAGAAAAAAGGATGATAGGTAAAATAATCATCATGTGTTAAGACCATAGACCTAGATTTTAGATCTAGACTAGTAATAGATCTAGATTACGTGTAACTAAAGGTGTGTTTCTGTCTTAACTAGACTTAAAGAAAAGAATCTGCAAAGAGGAACTCGAGAGAACCGACAAAAGTACCTCTGCGCATGCGCATCATTTTGGTCCCTCTGATGGCGGCGTCCATGGTCTTTGAGTCTCTGAAGCGTGTTTGTTTAGACTAAATTTGGACTTTTCATGTGATTGATGGTGAAAGTTTGGTAAGTTCTGAAAAATATAAATCCCTTCCCTCTAATATTTTACAAGGAATAGGTTTAGTTGATTGTATTTTTTGCAAATGAGGTCTTTGTTTTCATCGCTGAAAGCAACACGGACGTCAAAAAAAGCTGCCAAATATTATTTCTAAATTTAGGGGGAAAAATGCAAATCTATCTCATAGAATGATAGATGATAGAAACTTGACATCTGATTCTCTTCTCAAATCTAAGAGATAGAGATTTAGATCTAGCTTAATAGATCTAGATCTAGTAGACGCTTAAATTTAGACCAAATCTAAATCTAGATCTATATTTGAGATAGAATCTTTATCTTAATTAAGATCAGGGAATAATTAAATTTATTTATATAATAGATAAATACTTAGTCTATTCTATAGATTATATAGATAGATCAAATTTTATAGAATCTATAGATGATTAGATCTAATAATAAAATAATTTAATTCAAATCTATTACTATTGATACTGAGTGTCAGTCACTGATCATCTTATGACAGTATTATTGAAACTCAAGACTGACCAAGTCGACCAAGACTATTCTAGTTCTAGTTATAAATATTTAATAAGTTAAGTCAAGTCTATTTGACTATTATAAAGATCTAAATCTACTATTTTTTATCTAGTCTAATATATATATTTTAAATTTAATTTTTTTTATAATCTAAAGCCTAGTAGTAGTAGAGTAGAGCTATACTAGGCTATAGCCTATAATATATTATATACTAGCCTATACTACTTAGATACTAGACTATAAAATTCATCAATTCATACTTAACTTTTTTGATAATAGGTAAATATGAGGAGTCTAAGTCAAGTAGACAGTAGTAAGTCTAGTACAATTTAATAAAATAATAAAAGATTTAGTTTTAAAGTATTGCAAATTAATTATATTTTTTTTTATATAGATCTAGGTCTATTCTATGTTTTACTAAATACTGTTATATTGTTATAAATTTGATTTAAAAAAATTCACTTTGCCTGTGATTTTTGTTTTAAATGATTTAAACTTTACCTTACTTTATAGTTTGTACTTATTAAGCTTTGCCAATTATTGCAATATCACTAAGATTATTTGTTATTTATTGTAAATATGTAAAGGTAATAAAATGTTAATGTTGAAAGCTGATTTTTGTATAAAAATTTAATTAGTAGGAATGACCAAGAATCATATGCTGGTTGACTTATTCCTATTCCTACCTAGGGTTGAATGGGTTGAACCAGACACCTGTACACCCAAAAGAGGAAAGAAAAGAAAACGAAGCCTTACAAATATGGACACATTAAAATTAAATAAAATAAGGATTACATTTTTATTGTTAAACCATATAGATCTGTAAATCATAGATTGTAGAACTTAGCCCTAAGTGTATTTCTCAGACATACTGACATTTTCTACAGATTTTTTTTTTTTAGACCAAAGTGTCAATTTTTCTCTTTAGTCCGCTGTGTCAGCACACTTGTACCTTTATGCTATTAGAGCTTGGAATAGGTTGTCTGAACCAGCCAGGAAAACCAACGACTAGACAGAATTAAAAGAAAGTCATCAATGGTTAACATGCATGCCTAGATGCATGACATGTAGGATGTAATCATCATCTCTTTTTGAAGTAATATCTGTATTTTATATAAGATAAGAAAAAATAGCAGCCCCGTGTAACATGTTTCACATAAAAAGCCTCGAAAGGCAATGCATGCGCCTAGATCAGTCACTGGTTAGTTTAGTCTTGAGACAGAAAAGAATCTGGTGTGGCTAATCAATTCTAGAGCGGCAGACTTTGCCACAATTCATGCATTTAATTCAGGACTAGCAGACTGGGCAGCATTCTTTTTTTTCCCTCTTGATTAAGGCCGCTTCATTTCTTTTGCTCTCAGGGAGGGTTGTCTCAGCTCGCAGTCAGTCTCCATGCACTCCGGTTTTTGGTTATATCTTCCCACATGCTTTCATTGATGCCTGTGGCTCTCATGTCTTGCTTGCAGATATCTCTATATGTTAGTCTTTGGTCTGACTCCCTCAGCATATAAGGTATCTTTCGGGATTCTACCATCTGGCATGCGTTTGACATGTCCGAGCCAACGTAGTCTTCTTTGTGTCAGGAGAGCATAGATGCTGTTCACGTTGGCCAATCTCAAAAAACTTCCTGAATGGAAACATGGTCCCTCCAAGAGATTTCATTATGCTTCTCGGGCAACGCACATGGAAACTATTCAATCTGTGCTCTTGCTTTAATAACTGGACATCATTTACATCAATACTTTATTCATTTAGGAACAGCATGTCTGACAAGACATACTGTTTAAGTGAGCTACTGTGCTTCAATTAGAAGATACAAATTCATTGTTGGATAATATGTCAGTGCAGTAAATAAATGAGCAAAAGCTGGACAGTTTCACTTTTTAATAACTACCAGATGGAGAACACATGTCCTCCTTTTGGCTGAAAATAGATGAGCATTCCAAAGGAAATAAAGACAGGAGATAGTTGATGACACCCTAGTCATTTTAGACAACCAAATATAGATGAACTTTATTTCTTAATATACTTGTAGGATTCAGGGGGAAAAATCACTTTACAAACGTTATCATCATTATATATAGCTCTATATATCATATAATATATATATAATATATATTATATATATCATCATACATACTGTAAAATTAAATTTAAAAATAATGTTTTTAAAGACTTGAGTCATGAAACTTATTTTGCAGTTCTGCCTTTAAAAAAAAGTCTTCTTTCCATATCTTTTTGAATTGAAAAGTTTCTGATTTTTACAGAACCATGACAGAATCATATTTAAGTTGATCTTTAAGTAAAGGCTTCTTCATGTAGCTTACTTTTAGTGGATTTAAGTCTCCAAGAATCTCCTCATTAAATCAAATTATATTGATGCAATGCATTGAATTTTCACATCTCTAATCTTTTATTTGTATTTGTTTGTCAGAAATGGATTCATCCCAGCCTGATGGTTTGGTGATGAAGGAGATAGCTCAAGTCAGTGAGGCAGGGGACAAAACTCTTCTGAATGGGAAAACTAATATCAAAGAGGTTCCTGAAGCTCATCCTTCTACAGACTTAGTTAGTGTGCTAGCAAAAGAAAATTCACCCCCTGACCTCAGTCCTATATCTTCTGCTTCTAGTGAAGATACTGTTGATTTGGCTGACAGCGGAACAGAGAAGGTGAGAAAGAATGACAAAGAATCAGCAGCGGTTTCAGAGGTAAAAATGAATATGGAAAATGTAGATGCATCACACAAAGACTCTTCATCTTCCACCAGTGAAGTGAAATCAGAATCAGATGCAGTTAGTGAACTAAATGTAGACAAAACAAGTGAAAACACATTTCCTGTAAAACTTAATGAAGATTCTTCAAAGCATATTGAACTTAATGAGAGTGATAAAAGTAAGTCATCAACAGATGCTGTTTCAATGAAGACCCAAGATGTACCAAAGCTAGAAGAACATGACAATGAAAAGTCTGAAGCTTTAAATCCTGCGCAGTCTGCATCTCTGTTGGACAGCAGTGCACCTATACAAACGACATTCCAAAAGAAACTAGACTCGGGACCTGAAACCAGTGCCAACACTACACTTGCTAAACCTGAGTGTGTTGACAAGGGAAAGGATGTGGTTCCTGCTCAGATATTTGAAGACATCACTGAAGATGAAGAGTCTGGCGAGGAGGCTTTTGAAAACATTGAGCTGGAACTCGATGACCTCATAGACCATGCTGATTTGTCCAAGAGCAATTTAAGTAGCACTTCTAAGACTGAAATCTCTAGCAAGCACTCAAACAGGACAAATAATGAAACAAATCATACATGTACCAAAACAACTGCCAGCACTGTGATACAAGACAGTACAAACACAAACCTTCAAAATATAAACACTGTAACACAATCTGACCCAAAAAATGTCAATGGACTGGGCCCAGTCAAGAAGCCCAAAGTCACTGCCAGGAAATCTGGTAAACCAGAGTCTCTGCCATTGAAAATTAATCTACACCCCATTAAAAACATTACAATGACTTTAACTGAAGTAGAAAAAGCCTTAGATGTTCCGTCACGAGAAGTGGATAGCTTGAAACTGGTGAAGAATTCGGACTTGATAATAAAGTCAGAAACTTATGCCACAGAAGGAAATGGTGCCTTAAGAACCTTAGCTGGTCAAAAAAAGAAAAGAAGAAAGAACACTTATGACTTTCCAGGCTGTAAGAAAAAGTCAAAGAAATTTAAATCTGACGAAAGTGTTGGGTCCTCAGCAGATAGTGTTTCCTTGTCTGACAGTGATTTTCAGGATCCCAAGACTATGGAGACTGTTCCAGCTGAAACTGCTCTGGAAAAAGAGGTCACAGTCAAACCAGAAAAAACAGAGTCTGCTCTGGATATATTAACAAAAAATGCTGCTTTGGGTTTTGTAAAGAAGCCCAAACCTTCCTCCCATTTGTCTACAGGCAGGACTTTGACAGGTAAAAGTGGCAAGATGAAATCTGTTCTGGAAATGCTGCATGAGAGAAGCAGACAGAAAGCCGAGTCTGATGACTGCAAGACCTCCCCAGCGAGTAGTTTGACTTCTACTCCTACTACAAATACTACCACTACTACAAATATAGTAAGTATATCTACTATTTAGTTTATTGTGCTTTTTTTTTAAAACTATAATAATCTATTTTGTCTTTTTAGTTCATTTCCTCAGTTGCCTAAGACTGATTAATCAAGTTTTTGTGATTTCAACCTTTTTTTTTTTGTGTGTAACAGATCAGGATAAGTCAGCAAGATGTAGGCACTATAGATAGGTGTTTTAAAAAAAAAAAAAGCGTTTTTAGGATCCTCTGCTATTGTTGGGACATCATTCATTCTTCTAACAAGGATAAAGTCTAACCTGGCTGTTCTTTCCTTGTGTTCTTTCATTGATATATGTAGCATTAATTTAAAGAAAAATTAGGCCCTTTTGGTTTTGTATTGATATGTATCATTAATTAGAAAAAAAATTAAGCCCTTTTGGTTTTGTATGATACATCAGAGTTTTTCTATTAATATATATATATTTTTTCTAATATTATTATACAAACTTTAATCATTTTTTTGATGCATCCAGCTATTAAAATCTATCTCTCTTTGTCTTACAGGTATCATCACCATCCAATAAACCTAATGTAGAAGGTGAGTCACTATTTAAATAGTGCTTTTGGAATATTTAAAAAAAAATCTTTAGTTAACTAAAGGCGTTTATAATAATTAGGGGAAAAGAAAAATACAAAATTAAAATTTAAAAAATAACAATGTCATCTTGTAAATTTGTGGGAAATATGATTATATTATGAATTATGGTTTTTGTTATCAAGTTGTGAGGTGTAGTTGACATTGTTTTTCTATTTTTAACACTGTCTGTTTTCTATTTATATATTATATGTTTTTTTTTGTTTTTTTTGTCCACAATGAAATAGCACACTAAGAGTTTATTTTCTATTTTAACTATAGCGTTTTCAGTACATAGACCAAAGGTTTGGAACACACTCCCTGTGTTCAACAAGATAATGGTTCAGATTTTTTTAATAACTGATTTCTGTTATGTTTAAAAACCATCTTGAACCTAAATTCGGTTGATTACCTGCATTATATAAATATTATTATTGTTCAAATGTTTTAACAACCCGGACATCCACTGTGACATCATTAGGTAATGTAAAGAAATAAAATAAGTTTTTGTGTGATTATTCTATAAATTAAAAACCCATTTGAAAACATTTCCCAATTTTTTTTCTCCAGGCGTTAAAAGAAAAGGCACACCAAGAAAACGTAAAGGTATCTTGCTTAATTTATTTTTCAATGGTGTCAGTTTGTTGAAAGTGTCAATATGTTTGTATTTAATGTAGTCTCATTGTTATACATGTAGATATCTTCAGTTCTTTTGTTGTCATAACTAGTCCCTCTGTTCTTGTTTATCATAGAGGATGTAATATGTTTGTCAGAAACTGAAGACATCTCCGAGTTGGTATTTACTGTTGAAGGTAACAACAAAAAAAAAAAGTAGAAAAATCAATTCAAATACACCTTTTTAGTACTAGTTAGCATTTTGCTCTATTTATATCTAGCTCTGCTTTACTTATAGCTTTTCATTTATTCAACATATATCTTAATTTATAGTTAAGAATAAAAAAAATAATTTTCTAATGCTTTGCTGTACATGTACTTTCATTATTTCCATTACTACCAATTATATTGATATCTATAAAGTATCTGATATGCATCAATCTAACTTAATAATATAATAATAATTTAAAATTTGCTTCAATGTACTTTGAAATAAATATTCTGCCTTTCAAAACATTTGGTAATTACATCTTAGATAAGCTTAAGATACATGTTTGTAGTTCTTATAAGACTGTGATGATGAAATCAAATAAAGCTGCATGTTTCTATTTCTTACCAAAATCCATTTTTAGAGTAGGTTACCTCTTGAAGTGACTTTCTCTTTTCCTCACCAAAATAACAAAATTTCAGTAAAATTTTGTTTCAATAGACATAAATAAATATAGACTGGAAAAAGGAAGTAACTTTATGTAACTTGAAAACATGTATATCTACTGTATCAGGATTTCCGAATTATGAAAAATTAAAAAATTACATGATCTTCAGTCTTAGAGATTACACAAAACTCATAGACATAAATAAAGTACACACAAATGTAATTCACAAATTTTCGTGTCATACAACTCTCATATTGGCCAGTCTATATTTATTTATGTCTATGGTTGTTGCATACAAAATGCTGGTCAACCTTCACCTTGTTAGAATGCATTCACTTACCTATACAACCAGACTACAAACGATTAAAAAATTTGATTTATTGAAAATGTAATGTTCCTAAATGTTACATTAATTACTAATGAGTAGTTTGAATGGTTTAAAAAAATGTGCCAATACTTTTTTATGTGGACACAAATTTTCACTATAAAACTTGCGAAATTATAATTACATTTTTAGTTTAAAATACCTATGTAGCCCAGGCAGTTAGTTTGCTGTAAAAGAAAGTGAACTTCTTTTTTCAATCACATTCCCTTGGTGTTTATTTCATGTGGAGGAATGTCATAGAAATTGTGGGAGATGGAGCAGTTTGAGCAAACTTTACAAAAGTTATTGAAATCTCTAGTTTAACTTTTAAATCCCTTCTCTAAACAAATCTCTCTAACTAGTTATTAAACCATTTTTTTAAAGATATTATTTTTATTTTCAATTGTTTTTACTTTTAATCAATTTATTCAACATGTTCTGTTCACTTGACTGCAGCATTGTCACTTGGCATGAGTCAATTCTGTATCAATTTAGATTTATTTAGGATTTTTCATGAACCTAATGAAATAGATAGTATAGCATACAAACACTAACCTGCCAGTACAGTTTTATATTTTAAAACGTTTAATTATATATTTAACATTCAAACAAATCAATTAAAGCTTGAATAACTAAGACTGAAAAATGCACTAAATGAAGGCATCAAGATTCTAAATTTAATAAGAAATCTTGACTTTCAGAAATGTACTACTTTTTGATTATAATTTTTTAGATAAAAAGACTTTTTTTAAAAATGTTTTATTTTGAGTTTGATTGGTATTAATCACTGGTTTAAATTGTAACCAATAAATGATTTCAGTAGCATTAAGTTCTTTAATATAAACAGACAAAAGAAGCTAAACAATCTTCACATTAAAAATAAGTTCTGGTTTTTTAATTTGGTCTTATTTTTAACTCCTTGTCTTAGCTTGCTCTGCTCAATTATTTTAGTTGTTTTTCCTTTGAAAGTTTTGCTTTCAAGTTGCTGTTCTTGTTTACATAGCTTTGTTAGTTAACAGTCGCATCATTAAGAAATATTGTTTGTTTTATATTTACACAGTCAAGATATTAAGAAATATTGTATCTATATTAAATTGATATAGTGGCTTCATTAATGAATACTGTTTCTTTTTACTTATACAAATAAATGAAATAAAACTCACTCTTTAAGTATAAGTCCTCTTGAAAATCAAAAACATCACTTTTAAATCTTAATTTTATTTTGTTTTCCAGGCAAGAAAAGAAAAATCTCCTCTGAGGTAAACAGTGTGCACCCAGCATCACCCCTCCAGACCAAGACAAGTCCCAGCTCTGCTCATTCTCCAGTAGTGGTAGTAGTAACTCAGCACTCGGTCTCTCCAGGGCTTCGCTCTCTTCTCCCTAGGCAATCGTTTGTCACAGCAGGAACAGCTTCTACAGGCAGCACGCTCCCTCACATCTCCACCCTGCCCATCGGGGCAAAGGCTATCAGCATGTCCACTTTGATGCCCAAGTCGACTGCTTTGCCAAAAACACCTCAGGGTCCACAGCCAACAATGACATTTTTTGCACCAGTGGCCAGTGTTGGCTCAGGTCTCACGCCTATTCCAGTGACCTTTGCAGGCGCTAACCTGGTAGTTGCTCAGCAGAAATCGCCTTTTTCATCATCTAGTAAAAGTGTGAAAAACTCGTCTCTGTCAAACATAGTGTTACCTTCATCTTCCACTTCCAAGTCTAAAAAAAAAGACTTCTCTCGACACAATTCAGACTCGTTAAGAGCTCTGCTTGTTGGGCAGCCGTACACGTTTCCTAAGGCCCCTTCATCCAACTCTCCACAACTTCCTGCTGCTCCAGTGTTGTTTCAGATGGTCACTACGCCCTCAGGAACGAACTTTGTTCCCGTCGCTGCCCAGCCTATGGCCATTATACCCTCCTCTTCAGCTCCTAAGATGCTCAAACCAGCTGCGGTGCCAAAGTCTAATTTCTCCATCATCAAGTCACATCCGGCCAATGCACTCAACGGTGTATCCTGCTTAACTCCCCCTAAAACTCCAGAATCTGATGGTTCATCCGAGGTAGCAGTAGCTGCTACTTTAAGTCGGGTAAAAGCTATTGACATTTTTTTAAACAACTGTTACTTTCATCTAGACAAGTCAACTAGTTTGCGCGCGCCCCCCACCCCTTCTATATTTTCTTTTTGAACAGATTCTCCCTCCCAATAAATCAACTCCATACAGACATATTACTGAATTATACTTTAGATTTATATTATTTATAAACTTAAAAAAAACTCAACATAATTCTGTCTGGTTTTCTTAGATTTCGGTGTTATATTTCTTTTAATTATAGGATGGAGTCTTTCAATATATTTATATGTAACAAGTCTGATTTTAAATTAATTCTAGGCAGGATGGATCTTGGTCTTTAAGACTGCATTTCTAAAATTCAGAGAGCCTCACTAAATATATGTCAATATGTTAAACAACTTGTTCTTGATTTCTAGTTTTGTGTTATCATTGTCTTTTGATTTATCCACATGAATATTTGACATCTACTTTGTACTCCAATAGCCAGTGTCAGGACAAGTTGAGGATAGTGAAGTTATCCCTCTATGTTGTTGTAAAATCAATGGTGCTTCATTCAGTAAACTATTTTCTGGTGTGACATATTGCCAGGCACTAGACACTGTGGATAACAAGGTAAGCTCATTTTTTTTTAGAAAATTTAATAAAAAACAAAATTCACATAATCTAAATTGAATGTTGTCATGATATTCTTTTAATTTCTAATCATTGTTATAAAATTCATTAGGCTACAGTCATTGTTTTGGCAGCTCAGTTGGCACCAAACTTAATAATCTACTTCAGTTGTCAAATGTTATTGGACTGATTGTTTACCAATTCTTATAATAATTTTTTTTAGACCTGTTGTGCGATTGGAGATTTTCACAATAAACTAAACAATGCTAAGGACGCCACATTGATACTTCTTTTTGTCAACGTAATAAAAATGGAACCGAGATATATTTATGTGTTCATGCTTGATACTTGATCTTCATATCCTATCTCATTATGCTAGTTAGTTGACCATTTGTGTATATATCTTTTAATTCAGGGGGAAAAGTCTAAACCATATTAAATTATTTTGATCCCCAAACGCAGAGTTCAGAATATTTGTTTCTGCTGTGTTCAAAAAATTGCACAAAACTTATCCTATAGCTTAAAAAAAAACAGGTCATAACACTCCCTGGATGCATCAAAATGGTTGCTATTTATACTTGTTCCACCATGTAGGAAAATCTCCCAATATATTTGAAAAGAGAAATGAGATTTGAGAATAGTCATCTGTCTAAATTGTTTTGTAAACATTTATCTGTACCAGGTATTAGGTTGCTGTAATAAGGTAACCAACTCGCAGCTTGTGCGTCCTGGAGTCAAGATTCCATTTATGGCAGTGTGTGAAGTGCATAGGAAACGTCTGAAGCTGCACCAATGTTGTCCTGGTTGTGGACATTTTTGTTCCCAAGTAAGTGGAAGCTAGGTTTTTACCTTTTTTTTTAGAACAAGCTTTAGCTAGGCTTGTAAAGTCAAGCACAATCTATTATCATTTTTTAAATCTAATAACTTGATCATTGTTCTGTACAAACAGAAATTTTTGTCTTACCTTTTTTTTTTATATTTTATAGAGATTTCCCCAGTCTCATATCATCCATTCTTTTGTGTGTTTATCACATCAGCCTTTCCATTTAGAGGTGATTTTTGAAGGAGATTTCTGTTATAGCTGCATTGAATCAAAATTTAAATACAATTTTTTTCCCCTTGTTTCAGTATGAATAGCCACAATGTCCTGAATTCAATACGTTTAGATTGTATTCACTTGACCAAGCATATCTTAGTTTTACCTTTGACACTATTACTTTGTTACTACTACTTTTTGTAATATTGGACAGCCAAACGTCAGGTTATATCTAAGGCAGTAAGGTGAACTGTGTTCATTGGTTTCAGTTCTGCATATAGTTTGTCTTTGATCGGGGTTGCTTGGGACCTTTTGTGGCCTCACTGGGCCACTTACATCCAATTGCTAGCTTCAACAAAGGGTCCAGTATTCTGATGGAACATTTCTCATTCTGCCTTATTGGTTCTGGTTCTGAATCTTCTTTATACTTTTCTTTTTATTCCTTTTCTATTTAGAGAAAAATGTATGTGCTGGTCAGAGTAGAATGCAACAAAATCTTTAAATGTTTCTGAAATTTGTAGACTAATGTGTCACATACGCATATCTTGTTTTGTTGTTTGTTCACGAGTCAAGGCCATTCCCCCCCCCCTTCCCTTCGGAAATTCCAGCCAACATTTTTCGTAACTTCTAGATTTTGATGTCACAATTTAGACAAGCCTTTACTGAGATGTGATTGGTTGGAATTAATTAGCTTTGGAGAGAGAGAGGGTTGGAAAGCGTGGTTTTGTCAGTTGCAAGTTTATTCTGCTAGGAGACAGTCGTATAATTGTAGATCTAATATTTTTACATACTAAGTATATCTTTGTTCAAACTACTTGTTTTATTGATATCTTCTGTACATAGCTGTACTTATGTTGGATTCAAATAAAGGTTCCTGTATTTTATTATTGAAATATTATTCAAGTGAATTCTAGATCTACTTCATCATTTTTATTCAAATTTTACAACCCCGGCTTTTTGTGACAGTATTCATCACTTGAAACATGGTGTTAATCCCAAAGACTAGTTTTCTCTATTTAAAAGGGAGATTTTATGATTTTGATTAGTTTTTTTTTTCTGTGAATTTATTTTATAATGATTGATACAGTTTTTACCCCTTCTCTTCGGGATGGTGTTGATATTTCCTGACAGCTGCTTTATGTTGAAAGGGTTAAGATGCTGGTTGAAGCTCCAAAATGATTCAATTCCAGAAGAAATATTAAAGTCTACATGTTAATTAGATTTGTCAATGAAATAAACTTGAAAGCTAATCAGTTATGTTCGTTCATTCCTTTAGGGAAAGTTTCAGCAGTGTCGCAAAGAAGGCAAGTCTTCAGTTCACAATTTCCACAAACAGTGTATGTTCTACAGGGGAGGGAAGTATTACTGTCCACACTGTGGAGAAGAGACATGTCAGCGAGAGGTAGAGCTCAAACTCAATGATAATAAATCATCGGATGGAGCGGTCCCGTCATCTTTAGGAGCTACCAAGAAGGAGGCAGAGTGAGTCTCTAAAAATAATTTTATGCACAGCTGACCCAATTATAAATGCTTATGATCATTTTTTCTGATTCATCTTTATTTTATTTTATCAAATTTTTTTTTTGGTCTAAATGCGTTTGATAACAAAAATATGACCAAATTAATCTTTATTAACAAATTGACCTAACAAGTGGATATCAGTATAATATTGTGATAAGAGAAATGTAAGCTTTATTGTGAAATCAAATATTGAGGATAAGAAATAGTACAGCATATTGTGTTGTGAGAAATGTTCCTGTAATGTCCACATGTTAACTGGTATGTTGTCACCTTCAGGAGAAGAACTGCACGTATTGGATTCATCAAAAGTAAGTCAACCAATGACCAGCCTACAGAAAAATCTATAGCTCTTAAAAATAGTAGGATTATTAATATAGGTAAGTGAAATTTCTTTCTTTTGTTCATTGTCTACTTACTAGTAGACTTCGCCACAAGAAAGTTATTAATATTTTTAGTATAACATTCATTTTATCTTTCTTTTTACTACTTTGTGAGAAAGTCATGAATCATTAACATTCAGAATATTAATCACTTTTTTTTTATAGTTTTTAAAAGCTAGTATTTTGTTATTCTAAGTCTTCATAAATAATGCAACTTGGTATTTTGTTTATTTTAGGAGCATTGCCTTTAGGACCTGATCAGCAACTTCTGACTAAACTCTGTCGATGTTCTACTGAAGACAGGTGATTAATGTTGTCTATAACCTTTCTTTTAAAGAGATGTCGTTTCCATATTAAAATCTGTATTAAATTAATTTGTAAACTTTTATTTTGTATTTCCTTTTTAGACCTAAAAAATATAGGAGCATTCCAAAAGATCTTTACACACCAGCATTGGAAGGCGATATGGAAAAGGTCTTCTATTTATTGAGTAAGTATTAAAGTTGTTATTTTTCAATCTATTGCACATTTTTTTGTGAACAACACTATTTGAAACATCAACAATATTCATTTTTTTTTTAAAGTGGATGGCCTTGACCCAAATAAAAGGTATGAGGAGCATGATGATCAAACAGCCTTGCATGCTGCGGCTACAATTGGCAGCCTTGGCATAGTCTTTATCTTAGAGCAGGTACAGTCAAAACTTTGTCCTAGCAATACAAGACTATTAAGTTTCAGTTTGTAGTAGTATTAGAAGTAGTGAAATACTTGTCATGAACATGTTAGATATAGAAAGTGTTACTAATTGACATGTAAGTAATGTAGTAAGCAACAGTGACATTTAGCATTTTAAAACAATATTAAATTCATGTTTCTTAATTCTTCTTCAAAGTTTCTTTTGTTGGTAAAAAAAAAAAAAGGGGCCCACTCTGTTAGTCTATATTGGCTTGAAATTCCAGATAATGCATCGTTTTAAATGGAAACATTAAGTGTAAGAGTGATATCCCCTTGTTATTTCTACTTGAAGACTTTTATTCACTTGTCTGTACATCAAGTTGTCAGAGTTATTTTACTCTGTGAACAATTTGGTCATATTGCACAAATAGAAAATAACAAATATTTACAATTATCATGATTGGCCAAGAAAATTGCGGCCTTAAAATGATATTTAAACTCCCTCATATCATTCCTTTCCATCCTGCAATACTTATATACAGTAGTGACAGTAGTGAAGTGGGATTAACATCATGGTCTTTTTAATCTGACATCTCTTATCATCCTGTAGATAATTAAAACTGTGTATGGCAGTTATACTGTTTGCACATAGTTTGATTTTAAACAATAAAATAAAAGAAATAATCTTTTTTTTAAATAAAGATTGTTGTACAGTTCATCATTGTTCAACATCGTTTTTTGTAAAAAAAATTTCTTGCACAATCCTCTAATTCTTTTGAGTAAATCAATAAGATAGGAGATTTTTAAAACAAATATTTCTTTGATTGAATGAAATAAATAAAATTGCATATGTGTAGAAATGGTTTAATGTTCACTGCTTTGTTTGACAAGTGTGCTTCCTTCTTGTTTTATCTCCTTCAGTTTGGCTCAGAGATCCATGCCCAAGATAGAACTCTAAGAACTCCTATGATGTGTGCTGCAGAAAATGGCCACGTCAGCGTTGTACAGTTTCTAATCAAGTCTGGAGCTAAGGTAGAAGATAGGGTAGGTCTCATTTGTTTACTTCATGTTTCCAGTGGTGTAAAGTAAATCACATTTAGTTTAGTTCACTTACAGTGATATAAAGTAGAGGTTTCATTTCTACATTTTGTTTACAGTAGTATAAAGTAGAAAACTAGTTAGGTTTCATTTCTACACTTAGTGTTTACAGTGGTATAAAGTAGAAAACTAGTTTGGTTTCATTTGTTTAGTTCACTTATAGATTCCAATGGTATATTTGAACATATTTCATTCTGTCTTCACCCACTTAATGTTTTCAACAAAAAGATTGGCCTATATATTTTTTTGTCCATCCTATTGCCTGATTGAACTTTTCCTCCACCTCCAGGGTGAAGATGGCATGACAAGTCTTCACTACGCTGCCAAAGCTGGATATACAGATGTAATACAGCACATACTAGAGACTGAACAGGTGGATGTAAACATTCAGGTCAGTGCAGTAAACATTGGAGGAATTTCTGTAAATATGCATAAGACACTAAATTTAAACAGAAACATGTATGTGTGCACCACAAAGTGCCATAAAGGATTCTTATCCCTTGTGTCTCAAGCTGGTGTTAGAGCAAATCATTCAGAGATGTTTGAGACACTCAGCTTGTGCTCTCTTCAAAACATTTTCTCTGATAACATACAAAGCATAGTTTTGTTTAGATTCATTCGATTGTTTTTCCTATTTTAATTATTTTGTTGCTTTTTTTTAATCTAGAAGTATAAAAAGAAATAATCAAAAGTAAAAAAAGTAAATTTTGTAAACTAAACTAAACAATGTGTCATATGTAACAGCCAAACTTTTCAGGTGTTTCAATCAAAAGAGTGGCAAATTGTTCACATTTGTAGCTAGTTCAAAAT
This sequence comes from Biomphalaria straminea, assembly GCA_021533235.1. Taxonomy (NCBI): domain Eukaryota; kingdom Metazoa; phylum Mollusca; class Gastropoda; family Planorbidae; genus Biomphalaria; species Biomphalaria straminea. The sequence goes on along the minus strand of JADKLZ010057383.1, from coordinate 8,514 downwards.
TAACCATTGTGATATGGGATCATGGTTGAGGCTCTGTTAGAGCATTACATGTACAATTTTCTAAAATAATTGATTTTACCTGTTTGAAAATAATAAAATGGAAACGAAAGGCCCAGGATAGATGTGAATGGAAAGATGTGTTGAAGCAGGCTACATGGGCTGTAGCCCCACTGGGATGGATGGATGGAAAAAAGAAAGAAATAGTATTTAGTTACAACTGTAGTAAGTCAGGTCATGACAATTATTACTAAGAAAAACTTGAATCAATCATCTCCCAGTCAGTGTTATTCTTATTATATCAACACAACATTTTTAAAATAAACATTCAGATATTTAAACTATTCAATTTAAAAAACACAAAACTTGCCTACACCTGTTGACCACATGATTTTGCTTCTAGGTGGAATCAGCTTGAACTAATCTGTGTGGGTGATGGTCACATTTATGTTTTGTTTGTCAATTCTGTTCATGTTTTAAAAGTGCACCACAAAGTGCCATATTGGATTCCTCTCCTTTGTGTCTCATGCTGGTGCTAAAGTAATCTAGTCAGAGACTGTTAGAGATAAGCAACTGTTTACCTATTATATGTTCTCTGATTACATTTCAACTACAAGAACACTCTGGGTATCACCTCTGCAGTCACTAATTTTACTCATTTTACTCATTAAAAATGTGCTCTTAAAAATGGTTTTCCATTTTCTTTTCTTTCTCTATTATTAAATAGATATAATTTTTTTTGTTAAACTAACAACCAGCTGAGTTGCAAGGTCCCATTTTTTAATTTAAAACTTTTATCAAAATACTGTTGTAAACCTGAAAATTACCCATTGAAAAGGAGGACCAATAACTACTTATTTAATAATGTAATCAACATAATAAGTAAACCAAATAGTCATCACCAAACATTGTGATTGTGTCACCACCAAGGTCTAGCCATTCAGAACATACTATTTCACTTCTCGCATTTATTGTTTTTTTCCATGCAACCGAGTCGTAACATTATTGGTATTGTAAATCCAGATTTTTTTTTCATATTATCTCATATACTGCAGTTATTTATAAATGTGAGGAATACAGTTTTAATATAAAAACTATACCAAAATTATTAATATTTTGTTTTGTTGGTTGAAATGTGTGTTTTTATTTCTTGATAAATAATTGAGAGGCTTGTATTGACTATAATGTATGGTTTTTTCTCAAACAATAGTTTGTGTTTAATATTTACATAACTATGTGTGCACCACAAAGTGCCATATTAGATTGCTATCTTGTGTGTCTCATGATGGTGCTAGAGCAATAGATTCAGAGATTGTAAGAGATAATCACTTAGTGTTATTTCAAACATATTCTTTGAGGACATCATGTTTTTATGTTCTTATTTGATTTACTTTCAAGTCAATTCAGCAACTACCCATAGTTGGCATAACTTTTTCCTTTTAGATTTTTAGTTATTTTAGTCTGATACGGTCAATACTATAGGAATTTTGATGACTTACTTTTATTGCTTTATTATCCCAGGATGATGGTGGCTGGACTCCTATAATTTGGGCCACGGAGTCTCAACTGACTGATGTAGTGAAATATCTAATTAAACAAGGAGGAGACCCAAATAAAAAAGATAATGTGAGTCTTTTTACAAAGCTTATATCAACTCAACTCACTTTGTCTTGTCTTTCTGACTATCGGTTAAAACATTTGAACATGTTTTTCTCCCATTCCCCATTATCTGATCAAGTTTAAGCTTTGCACAATTATTCATTGAACAACTGACAATATTTTCTGAAATAATTTGTTGGAAGAATAGATTGTGTATAAAGCGTTTAGACACACTAGTGTTTAATATATATTTTATTTGTTGTAAACCCTTAAGGCTTATTTTTGATGTTGAAGATCAACTTTCAGATTTATAGGGAAATCAAGCTAATAATTTCCCATAGTATCAACTGCTTGAACTTAACAATTAGTTTTACTCAAAATAGTGTCAATTTTGGAATTTCAGAATATAATTTTTGACAGAACTCTGGAAGATATTGAATTTCATAAAAATGAGTAACACAATTTAGTAACACAAGTTGCTGGATGCCTTATGTTATCAAATACACATACAGCTCAAAAAATAGTATCAATGGATATGAAACTCAAACTCACATGAAACTAGTTCTAAAATCATAGACACATGAACACAATTCTACAGCTAGCTGAGACAATCTTCACCATCAGTTTTTGTCTTTTCATTAGGAGGAGAACACAGGTCTTCACTGGGCAGCATTCTCTGGCAGTTTAGAAATTGCCAAAATGTTTATTGACTTGGGATGTGAGATTGATGCCATCAATGAACACGGAGATAGACCACTGTAAGTATTAGAGCCAAACAATTCTTTTTCTGAGCTCATTTTATCATGCACCTAGACTCCTAGAACATCAAAGAAGCATGTGACCAAATTTAATCTTTTATGGACTATAAACACCTAGACTGAAATTGTTATTGTGTAGTTCAATTTCATTTATTGTGTTATATTTGTCAATTTTTTTGTGTTATTTCTTTCCAGTCATATAGCTGCAAGACAAGATCATTATGACTTAGTTGTGTAAGTACAGATGTCCTATATTGTCTTTAACGCCAAAGCAAATAGATGTAGCTCTAACAAAAAATTATTTTGTTTTATAAAAACAAAAAACCCAGACATACTTCAATTCGTTTTTAGAACAATTAAAAAAATCTTTATAAACACTCCCAGGTTGACTTAAACACTATATTATCAGCTTTCACTCCACTAAAAAAAATCAGCTAAACTTATTAACTTCCTTTCCTATTGTAGTGCATTATTGTCTACTGGAAACACCATATTCTTTAGCACTAGTAGCTTAACTTAAATTTTGTTGTTAAAGTAGTGAATAAATTGAAGTGTTACTGTCATATTGTGTGTCTTCTCAGTTTACTTCTGGCAAGAGGAGCTGATGTAGATACTAAGAATAATAAAGATGAAACACCAGTTGAGGTAATTGCTCTTATACTTAATATCTCTGCGCTTAGTCAAGCCTTAGTGGACAGTACATTTGACCAAATTCTTTTTGCTTATAGCAACAAAGTAGCATAGAGGTGCCACTGGTGTTTTTGTGCTTAGTGTGGTTTAGAAATCTGGATCTAGTTAGTGAGACTAACATTCCAGGGAGATGCAGATCCATTGTTTGAATACAATTCACAGAACACAAATCCAATTTAGAATATTGAATAGTTTATTAACTCAAATGGGAATTCTAGAAGAAATACACTTTGAATACTTAAAGATATGACAAAATATAAAGGAATTTAAAGAACAATTTACATAAAACTATTGAATAAGGAAATAAATGCAGTGGGCAGATCTACATGTTTTGGCCATTGACTTTCCTCAGATAATGAAATCAACCTAGCTATTGCCAAGTCCTACGGTAGACTTTCTAGAAATGTGGGGAACAGATGAGGCATTATCAAACATACAAATTACTAGAAACAAGCATAATTATATTTTACAATTGTGTTGCCAAATTGTGTCATGTCATAAAATGTTAGTTCAATCCAAATGCATTTCACTTGTAAAAGAATGAAGCTGTATGAAATTAGATATTCAGAATTATGCACACTGTTTTTTGTTGACTGCAGTGTTGTGTGAACAAGTCTGGCCAGGTTTGGATGGCTCTGAAAGTCAACCAACAACTGCGAAGCTTTGCAGCCAGAAAGTTAATCAGGCCTGAAAAATTAGTGGAAAGGTTGGTGCCATTTTTTTTTAACCGTCATAGAATTGCAATATTTCTATTTTTATGCAAAGATGTTTTCTTTTTTAATAGGTGATTCATTTAAATCTAAAGTGAAAGCTCCATAAAGCTTAATAAATGAGGTTAATAAAGAAGAACATCTTGTGATATATTCCCAAACAAATTTTCTTTTTTATTTTGCTAGCCTTTTAACCTACTTCAAGAATTTCCTTGAACAATTTTAACCTTGCATGACCTTTCAGTCTATACTGTTTGTGGTATTTGCAGAGATATAACAATGGGCAGAGAGAAGAATCCAATAGCTTGTGTGAATGCTGAAGACAACGAAGCCTGTCCCACTGATTATCTGTATGTGACTGAGAATGTAGAGACCTCGCCACTCAATGTCAACTATGTCATTACTAGTTTACAGGTACTACTTCACTCATACTTTGTTTCTTGTGCACACATTTCTATGCTGACGTATATATATATATATATATATATATATAACTACAAACCATATTTTTTTTAATGAGATTTCTTTAACAATGTCATCTGAATGCTATCTTCCTATATTTAGACATTTTAAATAAGTGAAACCTCTTTAAGGCTTACATGCAAAATTAGTTAAGGACAATTCAGACTAACTCTCTGAAATAATTGTTTACTTTCTGGTGGAATTTGTCACTTTTCTATGAAACTTGCACAAAGTGTTTTCTAAGTCATCAGAAAAAAGGGAAATACATAGACATATTATTTTTTATTGAAAAAAAAAAATTAACTCAAATAATGAAATTTCTATCACTTCAAAAAAAAAATGTATATAGAAAACTAGAGATCATTATTCCATGTTACTACCATTGGGAAAAAGAGAAGAAAATTAAAGACTTCAATTAATCTGGATGTTTAACAAATGGAAACTAATCAAAATTACTTTTAATGAATCAGTGATGGTGGTATTTCCCCAATTATAAAAAAGGTTTTTATCTAAACAACAATTGAGCATTCCAGAGACCAAAATTTCATTGCCCAGATTAATGTATAAAAATATTGCCAAATCCTGTACAAATGTTAACAGTTACGTCCTCATGGCTAAGGGACTATTAGAACATAAGAAGTCCTAATACCTGATCGACTCAACAACTCATAAATTCTGGCAGGTCAAAAATATGTAATAGTGTAGATTATGTTTGATTTTCTTTCCAGAGCTGCAGATGTAAAGATGATTGTTCTTCTATGTACTGTGTTTGTGGACGTAGCAGTGTCAGGTGTTGGTATGATAAGGTACAATATTATTATTTATTTTGACATTAAAATAACATCCTAATTATAAGTTAGTGCACTTGATATTCTGTGAATGTGGATGATATAGGGTTATTATAATATATCTCCCCACCAGATGGGTAGACTAGTAGATGAGGTGAATCTGTTGGAGCCTCCACTTGTATTTGAGTGTAACAGAGCATGCCGCTGTTGGGTGAACTGCAATAACAGGGTTGTACAGAATGGCATCACGTACGTAGACTAGCTATATATTCAAGTCTCTTAGGTTGAAGTACAAGATGGCTACAAGTAGAACATTGTAACACATATATTTCTTTCCTGGCAGATGTCGTCTTCAGATGTTCAGAACAAATGGTCGAGGATGGGGAGTCAGAGCTTTGATGGACATCCCTAAAGGAACATTTGTTTGCGAGTAGGTTCAGTTTGGTTTGTATAGAAATCATTTGAATACATTTTGGACATCACTAATTGATAAAGAATTGTAAATGAATACTTCATTTATTACAATACTACCAGAAACTGAGACATAAAACAAAAATGCTGTCTAGTTTTAAATTTACATTTCTTTTAAGGGGAGGTTTCACCTTAAAACCAAAGTATGTCTTAGAATGGTACCACAGCCATGAAAGTTTCCAAATAGTTTGATAAACACATAAAACGAGTAAAAAAAAAGTCAAATGTCAATTTTGACATTTAGTATGACGTCACTGCTGCCTGTTACTATAAATAGTAACAAACATTTGGGAACAAATTTCTCATAAAGTATAAAAGATTTTAAGCTGAAACTTTGCAAATATGTTTATACATATATTATCAACTTGCCCTACTAAAATTATTATATTCTGATGAGTTTTACCCTTTGAAAAATTTTTTTTGTTTATGGTTTTTTGTACGCAAAAAACTCAAAATAACATTTTATAAATGCCTATAACTTTAAAACTTTTCATTTAATTAAAACCATAGTAGTAGGGTGAGTTCAAAACATATCATTCTTGATATGTGCCAATTTTCATGAAGATATATAAACAAGTTTTTAAATAATTTGATTCCATGTCAAGAAATTTGTCAAAAAAATTAAAAAGGAGAAAAATGAACTTTAAAGGGAAAAAATGTTTTTTTTTCAATGAATACGAACTTAATACCCCCAAAGAGATGTGAATTATCAGCCATGGCCTTCTCTTCCATTTGTATTCATAATCCTGTCCTTTTTTATATTACTTTGAACATTTTTCTATGTTTTGG
>JADKLZ010057382.1:1979-12763 GCA_021533235.1 Biomphalaria straminea | reverse complement strand
TCGTGTGTTTATCACATCAGCCTTTCCATTTAGAGGTGATTTTTGAATATTTCTTTTATAGCTACATTGAATCATCCATTCTTTTGTGTGTTTATCACATCAGCCTTTCCAATTAGTGGTGATTTTTGAAGGAGATTTCTGTTATAGATGCATTGAATAAAACTTTGAATACAATTTTTTCCCTTGTTTCAGTATGAATAGCCACAATATCCTGAATTCAATACGTTTAGATTGTATTCACTTGACCAAGCATATCTTAGTTTTACCTTTGACACTATTACTTTGTTACCACTACTTTTTGTAATATTGGACAGCCAAACGTCAGGTTATATCTAAGGCAGTAAGGTGAACTGTGTTTATTGGTTTCAGTTCTGCATATAGTTTGTCTTTGATCGGGGTTGCTTGGGACCTTTTGTGGCCTCACTGGGCCACTTACATCCAATTGCTAGCTTAAACAAAGGGTCCAGTATTCTGAACATTTCTCATTCTGTCTTATTGGTTCTGGCTCTGAATCTTCTTTATACTTTTCTTCTTATTCTTTTTCTATTTAGAGAAAAATGTATGTGCTGGTCAGAGTAGAATGCAACAAAATCTTTAAATGTTTCTGAAATTTGTAGACTAATGTGTCACATACGCATATCTTGTTTTGTTGTTTGTTCATGAGTCAAGGCCCTTCCCCCCCCCCCCCTTCGGAAATTCCAGCCAACATTTTTCGCAACTTCTAGATTTCGACGTCACAATTTAGACACGCCTTTACTGAGATGTGATTGGTTGGAATTAATTAGCTTTGGAGAGAGAGGGTTGGAAAGCGTGGTTTTGTCAGTTGCAAGTTTATTCTGCTAGGAGACAGTCGTATAATTGTAGATCTAATATTTTTACATACAAAGTATATCTTTGTTCAAACTACTTGTTTTAATGATATTTTCTGTACATAGCTGTACTTATGTTGGATTCAAATAAAGGTTCCTGTATTTTATTATTGAAATATTACTCAAGTGAATTCTAGATCTACTTCATCATTTTTATTCAAATTTTACAACCCCGTCTTTTTGTGACACTATTCATCACTTGAAACATGGTGTTAATCCCAAAGACTAGTTTTCTCTATTTAAAAGGGAGATTTTATGATTTTGATTAGTTTTATTTTCTGTGAATTTATATTATAATGATTGATACTGAGTTATACCCCTTCTCTTCAGGATGGTGTTGATATTTCCTGACAGCTGCTTAATGGTGAAAGGGTTAAGATGCTGGTTGAAGCTCCAAAATTATTCATTTCCAGAAGAAATATTAAAGTCTACATGTTAATTAGATTTGACAATGAAATAAACTTGAAAGCTAATCAGTGATGTTTGTTCATTCCTTTAGGGAAAGTTTCAGCAGTGTCGCAAGGAAGGCAAGTCTTCAGTTCACAATTTCCACAAACAGTGCATGTTCTACAGGGGAGGGAAGTATTACTGTCCACACTGTGGAGAAGAGACATGTCAGCGGGAGGTAGAGCTCAAACTCAATGATAATAAATCATCTGATGGAGCGACCCCGTCATCATTAGGCGCTACCAAGAAGGAGGCAGAGTGAGTCACTAAAAATAATTTTATGCACAGCTGACCCAATTATAAATGCTTATGATCATTTCTTCTGTTCATCTTTATTTTTATTCTATCAAATTTTTTTTGGTCTAAATGTGTTTGATAACAAAAATATGACCTAATTAATCTTTTTTTAACAAAGTGACCTAACAAGTGGATATCAGTATAATATTGTAAGAGAAATGTAAGTTAAATTGTGAAATCAAATATTGAAGATAAGAATTAGTAAATCATATTGTGTAGTGAGAAATGTTCCTGTAAAGTCCATGTGTTAACTAGTATGTTGTCACCTTCAGGAGAAGAACTGCACGCATTGGATTCATCAAAAGTAAGTCAACCAACGACCAGCCTACAGAAAAATCTATAGCACTCAAAAATAGTAGGATTATTAATATAGGTAAGTGACATATCTTTCTTTTGTTCATTATCTACTTACTAGTAGAATTTGCCACAAGAAAGTTATAAATATTTTTAGTATAACATTCATTTTATCTTTCTTTTTACTACTTTGTGAAAAAGTCCATCAATCATTAACATTCAGAATATTAATCACTTTTTTTTTTTTTTATAGTTTTCAAAATCTAGTATTTTGTTATTCTAAGTCTTCATAAATAATGCAAGGTATTTTGTTTATTTTAGGAGCATTGCCTTTAGGACCTGATCAGCAACTTCTGACTAAACTCTGTCGATGTTCTACTGAAGACAGGTGATTAATGTTGTCTATAACCTTTCTTTTAAAGAAATGTCGTTTCCATATTAAAATCTGTATTAAATTAATTTGTAAAATTTATTTTGTATTTCCTTTTAGACCTAAAAAATATAGGAGCATTCCAAAAGATCTTTACACACCAGCATTAGAAGGCGATATGGAAAAGGTGTTCTACTTATTGAGTAAGTATATAAGTTGTTATTTTTTCAATCTATTGCACATTTCTTTTGTGAACAACACTATTTGAAACATCAACAATATTCATTTTTTTTTAAGTGGATGGCCTTGACCCAAATAAAAGGTATGAGGAGCATGATGATCAAACAGCCTTGCATGCTGCGGCTACAATTGGCAGCCTTGGCATAGTCTTTATCTTAGAGCAGGTACAGTCAAAACTTTGTCCTAGCAATACAAGAATACTGAGTTTCAGTTTGTAGTAGTAGTAGTAGGGAAATACTTGTCATGAACATGTTAGATATAGAAAGTGTTACTAATTGACATGTAAATAATGTAGTAAGCAACAGTGACATTTAGCATTTTAAAACAATATTAAATTCATGTTTCTTAATTCTTCTTCAAAGTTTCTTTTGTTGGTAAAAAAAAAGAAAGGGGCCCACTCTGTTAGTCTATATTGGCTTGAAATTCCAGATAATGCATCGTTTTAAATGGAAACATTAAGTGTAAGAGTGATATCCCCTTGTTATTTCTACTTGAAGATTTTTATTCACTTGTCTGTACATCAAGTTGTCAGAGTTATTTTACTCTGTGAACAATTTGGTCATATTACACAAATATAAAATAACAAATATTTACAATTATCATGATTGGCCAAGAAAATTGCGGACTTAAAATGATATTTAAACTCCCTCATATCATTCCTTTCCATCCTGCAATACTTATATACAGTAGTGACAGTAGTGAAGTGGGATTAACATCATGGTCTTTTTAATCTGACATCTCTTATCATCCTGTAGATAATTAAAACTGTGTATGGCAGTTATACTGTTTGCACATAGTTTGATTTTAAACAATAAAATAAAAAGAAATAATCTTTTTTTAAAATAAAGATTGTTGTACAGTTCATCATTGTTCTACATCGTTTTTTGTAAAAAAAATTTCTTGCACAATCCTCTAATTCTTTTGAGTAAATCAATAAGATAGGAAGATTTTTATAACAAATATTTCTTTGATTGAATGAAATAAATAAAATTGCATATGTGTTGAAATGGTTTAATGTTCAGTGCTTTGTTTGACAAGTGTGCTTCCTTCTTGTTTTATCTCCTTCAGTTTGGCTCAGAGATCCATGCCCAAGATAGAACTCTAAGAACTCCTATGATGTGTGCTGCAGAAAATGGCCACGTCAGCGTTGTACAGTTTCTAATCAAGTCTGGAGCTAAAGTAGAAGACAGGGTAGGTCTCATTTGTTTACTTCATGTTTCCAGTGGTGTAAAGTAAAACACATTTAGTTTAGTTCACTTATAGTGATATAAAGTAGAGGTTTCATTTCTATACTTTGTTTACAGTGGTATAAAGTAGAAAACTAGTTAGGTTTCATTTGTTTAGTTCACTTATAGATTCCAATGGTATATTTGAACATATTTCATTCTATCTTCACCCACTTTTTTTTTGTCCATCCTTTTGCCTGATTGAACTTTTCCTCCACCTCCAGGGTGAAGATGGCATGACAAGTCTTCACTACGCTGCCAAAGCTGGATATACAGATGTAATACAGCACATACTGGAGACTGAACAGGTGGATGTAAACATTCAGGTCAGTGCAGTAAACATTGGAGGAATTTCTGTAAATATGCATAGAGACTAAATCTAAACAGAAACATGTATGTGTGCACCACAAAGTGCCATAAAGGATTCTTATCCCTTGTGTCTCAAGCTGGTGTTAGAGCAAATCATTCAGAGATGTTTGAGACACTCAGCTTGTGCTCTCTTCAAAACATTTTCTCTGATAACATACAAAGCATAGTTTTGTTTAGATTCATTGGATTGTTTTTCCTATTTTAATTATTTTGTTGCTTTTTTTAATCTAGAACTATAAAAAGAAATAATCAAAAGTAAAAAAAGTAAATTTTGTAAACTAAACTAAACAATGTGTCAAAGGTAACAGCCAAACATTTCAGGTGTTTCAATCAAAAGAGAGTGGCAAATTGTTCACATTTGTAGCTAGTTCAAAATTAACATTTGTGATATGGGATCATGGTTGAGCCTGTTAAAGCCTTACATGTACAGTTTTCTAAATCAATTGATTTTACTTGTTGGAAAATATTAAAATGGAAACGAAAGGCCCAGGAAAGATGTGAATGGAAAGATGTGTTGAAGCAGGCTACATGGGCTGTAGAGCCACTGGGTAGGATGGATGGAAAATAATAAAAAGAAAGAGTTAGTATTTAGTTAAAACTGTAGTAAGTCTGGTCATGACAATTATTACTAAGAAAAATTTGAATCAATCAACTCCCAGTCAATGTTATTCTTATTATATCAACACAACATTTTTTAAATGAACATTCAGATATTTAAAACTATTCAATTAAAAACCACAAAACTTGCCTACACCTGTTGACCACATGATTTTGCTTCTAGGTGGAATCAGCTTGACCTAATCTGTGTGGGTGATGGTCACATTTATGTTTTGTTTGTAGGGTGTCAATTCTGTTCATGTTTTAAAAGTGCACCACAAAGTGCCATATTGGATTCCTCTCCTTTGTGTCTCATGCTGGTGCTAAAGTAATCTAGTCAGAGACTGTCAGAGATAAGCAACTGTTTACCTATTATATGTTCTCTGATTACATTGCAACTACAAGAACACTCTGGGTATCACCTCTGCAGTCACTAATTTTACTCATTAAAAATGTGCTCTTAAAAATGGTTTTCAATTTTCTTTTCTTTCATTATTATATATATATATATTTTTGTTTTTGTTAAACTAACAACCAGCTGAGTTGCAAAAGTCCCATTTTTAATATTTAAAACTATTATCAAAATACTATTGTAAACCTGAAAATGACCCAATGAAAGGGAGGACCAAATAATTACTTATTTAATAATGTAATCAACATAATAATTAAAGAATAAATAATTACATTAAATAATAAGTAAAGACAAATAGTCATCACCAAACATTGTGATTCTGTCACCACCTAGGTCTAGTCAGCCATTCAGAGCATACTATTTCACCTCTAGGATTTATTGTTTTTTTCCATGCAACCGAGTCCTAACATTATTGGTATTGACTATTCTACACCAGATTTTTTTTTCATCTCATATACTGCAGTTATTTATAAATGTGAGGAATACAGTTTTAATAGAATACTATTCCAAAATTATTAATATTTTGTTCTTTTGGTTGAAATGTGTTTTTATTTGTTGATAAATAATTAGAGGTTTGTATTGATTGTAATGTATGGTTTTGTCTCAAACCATAGTTTGCGTTTAATATTTCCATAACTAACTGTGCACCACAAAGTGCCATATTAGATTGCTATCTTGTGTGTCTCATGATGGTGCTAGAGCAATAGATTCAGAGATTGTAAGAGATAATCACTCAGTGTTATTTCAAACATATTCTTTGAGGACATCATGTTTTTTGTATGTTCTTATTTGATTTACTTGAAGTCAATTCAGCAACTACCCATAGTTGGCATAGCTTTTTCTCTTTTTGAGTTTTAGTTATTTTAGTCTGATACTATAGACATTTTGATGACTTACTTTTAATGCTTTATTGTCCCAGGATGATGGTGGCTGGACTCCTATAATTTGGGCCACAGAGTCTCAACTGACTGATGTAGTGAAATATCTAATTAAACAAGGAGGAGACCCAAATAAAAAAGATAATGTGAGTCTTTTTACAAAGCTTATATCAACTCAACTCACTTTGTCTTGTCTTTCTGACTATCTATTGGTTAAAAAATTTGAACATGTTTTTTCCCATTCTCGGATCTAGTTTAAGCTTTGCACTATTATTCATTGAACAACTGACAATATTTCCTGAATAATTTGTTGGAAGAATAGAATGTGTATAAAGGGTTTAGACACACAAGTGTTTATGATAAATTTTATTTGTTGTAAGCCCTTAAGGCTTATTTTTGATGTTGAAGATCAACTTTCAGATTTATAGGGAAAACAAGCTAAAATTTTCCCATAGTATCAACTGCTTGAACTTAACAATTAGTTTTACTCAGAAGTGTGTCAAGTTTGGAATTTCAGAACATATTTCCTGACAGAAACGTGGAGAATATTGAATTTCATAAAATGAGTAACACAATTTAGTAACACAAGTTGCTGGATGCCTTATGTTATCAAATACACATACAGCTTAAAAAATAGTATCAATGGATATGAAACCCAAGCTCACATGAAACTAGTTATAAAATCCTAGACACATGAACACAATTCTACAGCTAGCTGAGACAATCTTCACCATCAGTTTTCATCTTTTCATTAGGAGGAGAACACAGGTCTTCACTGGGCAGCATTCTCTGGCAGTTTAGAAATTGCCAAAATGTTTATTGACTTGGGATGTGAGATTGATGCCATCAATGAACACGGAGATAGACCACTGTAAGTATTAGAGCCAAACAATTCTTTTTCTGAGCTCATTTTATCTGCACCTAGACTCCTAGAACATCAAAGAAGCATGTGACCAAATTTAATCTTTTATGGACTATAAACACCTAGACTGAAATTGTTATTGTGTAGTTCAATTTCATTTATTATGTTATATTTGTCAATTGTTTTGTGTTATTTCTTTCCAGTCATATAGCTGCAAGACAAGATCATTATGACTTAGTTGTGTAAGTACAGATGTCCTATATTGTCTTTAACGCCTAAGCAAATAGATGTAGCTCTAACAAAAAATTATTTTGTTTTATAAAAAAAAAAACAGACATACGTCAATTTGTTTTTAGAACAATTAAAAAAATATTTATAAACACTCCCAGATTGACCTTAAACACTATATTATCAGCTTTCACTCCACTAAAAAAAATCAGCTTAACTTATTAACTTCCTTTCCTATTGTAGTGCATTATTGTCTACTGGAAACACCATCTTCTTTAGCACTAGTAGCTTAACTTTTATTTTGTTGTTAAAGTAGTGAATAAATTGAACTGTTACTGTCATATTGTGTGCCTTCTCAGTTTACTTCTGGCAAGAGGAGCTGATGTAGATACTAAGAATAATAAAGATGAAACACCAGTTGAGGTAATTGTTCTTATACTTAATATCTCTGCACTTAGGCAAGCCTTAGTGGACAGTACATTTGACCAAATTCTGTGTTGTTTATAACAACAAAGTAGCATAGAGGTGCCACTGGTGTTTTTGTGCCTAGTGTGGTTTAGTAATTATAAATCTGGATCTAGTTAGTGAGACTAACATTCAAGGGAGATGCAGATCCATTGTTTGAATACTATTCACAGAACACAAATTCAATTTAGAATATTGAATAGTTTATTAACTCAAACTGGAATTCTAGAAGAAATACTTTTGAATACTTAAAGATATGACAAAATATATAGGAATTTAAAGAACAATTTACATAAAACTATTGAATAAGGAAATAAATGCAGTGGGCAGATCTACATGTCTTGGCAGTTGACTTTCCTCAGATAATGAAATCAACCTAGCTATTGCCAAGTACTACGGTAGACTTTCTAGAAATGTGGGGAACAGATGAGGCATTATCAAACATACAAATTACTAGAAACAAGCATAATTATATTTAACAATTGTGTTGCTAAATTTTGTCATGTCATAAAATGTTAGTTCAATCCAAATGCATTTCACTGGTAAAAGAATGAAGCTGTATGAAATTAGATATTCAGAATTATGCACACTGTTTTTTGTTGACTGCAGTGTTGTGTGAACAAGTCTGGCCAGGTTTGGATGGCTCTGAAAGTCAACCAACAACTGCGAAGCTTTGCAGCTAGAAAGTTAATCAGGCCTGAAAAATTAGTGGAAAGGTTGGTGCCATTTTTTTTTAACCGTCATAGAATTGCAATATTTCTATTTTTATGCAAAGATGTTTTCTTTTTTAATAGGTGATTCATTTAAACTTAAGGTGAAAGCTCCATAAAGCTTAATAAATTAGGTTAATAAAGAAGAATATCTTGTGATATATTCCCAAACAAATTTTCTTTTTTATTTTGTTAGCCTTTTAACCTACTTCAAGAATTTCCTTGAAAAATTTTAACCTTGCATGACCTTTCAGTCTATACTGTTTGTGGTATTTGCAGAGATATAACAATGGGGCGAGAGAAGAATCCAATAGCTTGTGTGAATGCTGAAGACAACGAAGCCTGTCCCACTGATTATCTGTATGTGACTGAGAATGTAGAGACCTCGCCACTCAATGTCAACTATGTCATTACTAGTTTACAGGTACTACTTCACTCATACTTTGTTTCTTGTGCACACATTTCTATGCTGACGTATATATATATATATATATATATATATAACTACAAACCATATTTTTTTTAATGAGATTTCTTTAACAATGTCATCTGAATGCTATCTTCCTATATTTAGACATTTTAAATAAGTGAAACCTCTTTAAGGCTTACATGCAAAATTAGTTAAGGACAATTCAGACTAACTCTCTGAAATAATTGTTTACTTTCTGGTGGAATTTGTCACTTTTCTATGAAACTTGCACAAAGTGTTTTCTAAGTCATCAGAAAAAAGGGAAATACATAGACATATTATTTTTTATTGAAAAAAAAAAATTAACTCAAATAATGAAATTTCTATCACTTCAAAAAAAAAATGTATATAGAAAACTAGAGATCATTATTCCATGTTACTACCATTGGGAAAAAGAGAAGAAAATTAAAGACTTCAATTAATCTGGATGTTTAACAAATGGAAACTAATCAAAATTACTTTTAATGAATCAGTGATGGTGGTATTTCCCCAATTATAAAAAAGGTTTTTATCTAAACAACAATTGAGCATTCCAGAGACCAAAATTTCATTGCCCAGATTAATGTATAAAAATATTGCCAAATCCTGTACAAATGTTAACAGTTACGTCCTCATGGCTAAGGGACTATTAGAACATAAGAAGTCCTAATACCTGATCGACTCAACAACTCATAAATTCTGGCAGGTCAAAAATATGTAATAGTGTAGATTATGTTTGATTTTCTTTCCAGAGCTGCAGATGTAAAGATGATTGTTCTTCTATGTACTGTGTTTGTGGACGTAGCAGTGTCAGGTGTTGGTATGATAAGGTACAATATTATTATTTATTTTGACATTAAAATAACATCCTAATTATAAGTTAGTGCACTTGATATTCTGTGAATGTGGATGATATAGGGTTATTATAATATATCTCCCCACCAGATGGGTAGACTAGTAGATGAGGTGAATCTGTTGGAGCCTCCACTTGTATTTGAGTGTAACAGAGCATGCCGCTGTTGGGTGAACTGCAATAACAGGGTTGTACAGAATGGCATCACGTACGTAGACTAGCTATATATTCAAGTCTCTTAGGTTGAAGTACAAGATGGCTACAAGTAGAACATTGTAACACATATATTTCTTTCCTGGCAGATGTCGTCTTCAGATGTTCAGAACAAATGGTCGAGGATGGGGAGTCAGAGCTTTGATGGACATCCCTAAAGGAACATTTGTTTGCGAGTAGGTTCAGTTTGGTTTGTATAGAAATCATTTGAATACATTTTGGACATCACTAATTGATAAAGAATTGTAAATGAATACTTCATTTATTACAATACTACCAGAAACTGAGACATAAAACAAAAATGCTGTCTAGTTTTAAATTTACATTTCTTTTAAGGGGAGGTTTCACCTTAAAACCAAAGTATGTCTTAGAATGGTACCACAGCCATGAAAGTTTCCAAATAGTTTGATAAACACATAAAACGAGTAAAAAAAAAGTCAAATGTCAATTTTGACATTTAGTATGACGTCACTGCTGCCTGTTACTATAAATAGTAACAAACATTTGGGAACAAATTTCTCATAAAGTATAAAAGATTTTAAGCTGAAACTTTGCAAATATGTTTATACATATATTATCAACTTGCCCTACTAAAATTATTATATTCTGATGAGTTTTACCCTTTGAAAAATTTTTTTTGTTTATGGTTTTTTGTACGCAAAAAACTCAAAATAACATTTTATAAATGCCTATAACTTTAAAACTTTTCATTTAATTAAAACCATAGTAGTAGGGTGAGTTCAAAACATATCATTCTTGATATGTGCCAATTTTCATGAAGATATATAAACAAGTTTTTAAATAATTTGATTCCATGTCAAGAAATTTGTCAAAAAAATTAAAAAGGAGAAAAATGAACTTTAAAGGGAAAAAATGTTTTTTTTTCAATGAATACGAACTTAATACCCCCAAAGAGATGTGAATTATCAGCCATGGCCTTCTCTTCCATTTGTATTCATAATCCTGTCCTTTTTTATATTACTTTGAACATTTTTCTATGTTTTGG
>JADKLZ010057367.1:0-19542 GCA_021533235.1 Biomphalaria straminea | reverse complement strand
ACACAAACACATCACACACAAACACATCACACACAAACACATCACACTCAAACATTCACACACACACACACACACACACACACTTAAAAAGTAAGTCCCAAAACTCGCACGAACAAAAAGCAAAAAATTGTCAAGATTCTAATAAACCAGAGTGTACACTGTCCATTGATTCCAGCCTGTGTCAGACTACCGGCGACATTTTTATTGGCCATTACTGGCTACGTACTTCGATTTCTCCTTTCTTTTATAGAATTAGAAAAGTGATCAAACTCTCATAGAACTAGTTAGCAAATTTTGGGATTTCTTTCAAATTTTAAAGTTTTCATTGGTGTTTTTTTTTTTAAATAAGGGGCGGGGGGGGGGCCCGGTTAGCACCAGTTCTGTAAAGTTGTTGACTATTTACTTATCAACAAGTTTTGCTACAGATTTTATTCAAATAACTAGTGTCTCTGTAGTACTATGGTATTGTGTGGAGAAGTCAACAGTATGAAAAATACCCCAAAACATTTGTAAGCTAAATGCTTTTTTTTTTTTTAAATAAAAAAAAATGATTACATCCCTGTGTGTATTTAGTACAGGGGTATTGTGTGGAGAAGTCAACAGTATGAAAAATACCCCAAAACATTTGTAAGCTAAATGCTTTTTTTTTTTTTTTAGAAATAAAAAAAATGATTACATCCCTGTGTGTATTTAGTACAGGGGTATTGTGTGGAGAAGTCAACAGTATGAAAAATACCACAAAACATTTGTAAGCTAAATGCTTTTTTTTTTAGAAATAAAAAAAAAATGATTACATCCTACAGCAAACCTTCGGAAAGGGCGGGAGGGAAATAGCGGTGGGCAGAGCTCGAACTCAGGACCAGCATGATGGCGATACGGAACGCATATCGCACGACCACCCTGACTCACTGTCCAGAGTCATCTTTTCAAGGTACAGTGGAGGGAACACGAAGAAAGGGTCATACAAAGAAAAGCTGACCGGACAATGTAAATGAATGGACAGGGCTTTTTTTCTTGATATCCTCCGGGATATATGGAGGGGGTTACGCAAACTGTCACTGCACCCCTCCGACTAAAGACAGGACAGGTAATGATGAAGATGATGATGAAGGAAAATGAAAATTGCATCGTAAAATCTTGTATGAAATAAAATAGGGAGAGACTTAAAGTGCCCTTAAATAAGAGAATAATAACATTGTCTTGAAAGTACCGAATTTATCTAAAACGGTACATTTTACGGGGGTCCCCATAGACCCATTGTTGAGATCGGCCAAAAGGGCATCTTCCATTTTGTCCATAAAGTCAGCCAGACCCTTGCTTCGCATTATAGTTTCCGTGTGTGCAAGAGTTTCTTTTAATTTGTATTTTGTAAGTAGGTTGTCTTTTTAAATGGAAGTAATTAATAAAGAAAATTATACTTAATAACATAACAAGACATTGATATAAAGTCAAAAGAAGTATTTTTGGATGATCAGAGTCTGATCAGTTGTTTTAAGCAGCCATTACAGTAATTGAACGTTATATTCAGTGTGTCTAATGTATGTATTTAATATATTTAATGTAATGTTTTCTATTTAATGTGTTCAACTTATTGTGTTGAATTAAATTTATTTTTGTTGACTATGACCAGTTTAAAAATTAGCAATTTATGTCTTTCCTTTTATCACCAATTTCAATGTTCATCGTTTAATATTTCCTAATTTATTGTGTGCAATTTGATGAATCTAGATTTCAATTTAATATGTTGAATTGTGTGTATTTAGTACAGGGGTTTTTAATTTAATGTTAACTATTTGAGAAATTGGTTAATGTTCTTCATTTACTGTATTTAATAGATCAGTTCAATTGAAGGAATTACCTTTGTTTTTGAAGGAATTACTTTTGTTTTTGAAGGAATTACCTTTGTTTTTGAAGGAATTACTTTTGTTTTTGAAGGAGTTACCTTTGTTTTTTGAAGGAATTACTTTTGTTTTTGAAGGAGTAACCTTTGTTTTTGAAGGAATTACTTTTGTTTTTGAAGGAGTAACCTTTGTTTTTGAAGGAATTACTTTTGTTTTTGAAGGAGTTACCTTTGTTTTTGAAGGAGTTACCTTTGTTTTTGAAGGAGTTACCTTTGTTTTTGAAGGAGTTACCTTTGTTTTTGAAGGAATTACCTTTGTTGTGTAATTTGAATGTTTTAGTAAATGTAAATACAAAACTTCGTGAATCCGCTGGATTCGAACGTTCCACGCTTCAACTAACAGTGGAGTGCTCTGTCGGAATGCAAAACAAAAAAAGGCAAATTTTAATCGAGATTAAATCCGGGTGCGAAATCTGGGACAGAAGATTCCCAGATTGGGCAGTGCATTAATCTTATACTTTTTTCACCCTACTCTTATAACCAGCACTTCCAACACCACTAGAGCCTCGGGGTCAGAAGTCTGATTGCGTGCGACCACAACGACAAACACACACACATACACACAAATAATTGCTGCCTATGTGACGTCATTGGTCCTGGGAAGTTCGATCTCTGGAGGCAGGTGAACACACTAGGTGTTGGCGTGTACGTAGGCCAATGTCTGGGCCAAGCAGCACCGAGGCTGAATGGTTTACATGTGCTGTGGTTAGGCCATCACGGGCACGGGCCACCGTATTAGCAGATATGTCACGAATCCATGCGCTGTTCCTCAAGGGACCGTCTCACAAGGGCGGATCCTGCACAGTTAGCTTGGTACAAAGAAGGTAAATGGTGGAGGCCCCCGGTACCACATAGTGGTATTGGAAACAGCAATGCCCTATAGACATTGACTCGGGTCGCTCCCAGACAGACCTGTAAGGTCCGCAGGTTTTGTTTTTTTTACTGTTTGTTTTTGTTCTCGGACGGATTCAGACAGGTTTTTTTTTTTCAAACTTAGAGCTCGAAGAGCCTTTGGCTCAGCTCTTAGACTATCCACACGGATATGTTGCCTACCGTTAGAAGTTTCATGAATCTCGCTTGCAGATAACCCCTAATTAAACATTTGAAAGCAAATATTTGTTTAAATAAAAATGTAAACATGCTATTGAAAACTGTGGAATACTGAAATCTAATAAAACAGAATAAAACTAACTACGATAATCAAAAAATAAATGTAAAAATAAAGAAGGGCCCTAAACATCCCAAAGTACAAAATCCCAGGTCTTCAACGAGCGCCCTAGTTGTAGACATCTACAGCTTTCGTAGCTGATACCTGACATCTGCTCTAGTTCTAAGCACTAATCTCTCTCGATGTAAACCAATCAAATCAATGTCTCGTCTCGAAGTCAATGTTTAATAAGTCTATTTTTCTTATGATTTAAAAATAGAAGAATTAAATAAAACCACGAAACAAAGGCCGAGTTTGCATTATAGAGTAGCCTAGTAAATAGTCGTTTTCAGCATGGCGCATTCAATCGCCCGGATAGAGGTAGAATTGGGCGCAAACACACACACACACACACACACTTTAAAAGTCTACACATTTAGCCGGAGAACTTAGCACACGGGATTCAACACAGAAGAGCGTGTCAGGCTAGAACAAAACAAATTAAACATGGCGTCGTGGGAGCCAGTATCAAACAATGTCACAGATCCGTGGAGTAGAGGGGGGGGTACAATAAATGAATTCAAAATCAACGCCGTGATGGATATTGTTTTAGAATCTAGTTTGTCTAGTTGCGTCCATTGTTACAAAAGCAGTCCGCAGCAGAGTAGACTAATTTTGCATTAAAAAACATAGATAAAGTAAAATTCCCCTTTCAAACGTTGATATATATATATATATATATATATATATATATATAATGGCAGATGATGAATAGGTCATCTGTTTCACTGGCCAACGGTTAACGAGGATGTCATGTGGCCAGCACAACGACCAACTGCCTTTACTTTTCTCCAACTGATGTCAGGTACCCATTTGAGCTGGGTGGACTCGGGGGCGATCTAAACATCCCAAAATTCTAAATCCTAGTCTTCACCGAGGACCCTCTGTCCGGGAACTAGTGCTTTACGACTCAGCCACCGCAATACCAAAATACCTCATATAAATGACTCTAGACCAAATACTACAAGTAATTTACGCGGGAGTGGGTGTTATTTTTCACCAGTGCTAACAGAAATACACGGGAGAGTAGTAGTCCTTAGGGACAGGTGTCGAATCTTAATTTCGTAAGCATTTGAAGTAGTAATCGAAAACCAACTTGAATGTCCTTAAAAAAAACAACAAGAAGATATTAAATGTAAAAACATTCTAATAGAATTCGCAGCGTCTATCTAACAAAGTGATCAAATGTAGGCCCTATTAATTCTTCAGAAAATAATAAATTTTTAGATTTCAATTTGTTAATATAATTTTAGGGTATGTGTATCAATGTGTTACAGAGAAAATAGTAACATATAGTATCATATTGAGTCATTCAGAAGACGGCAAAAAAAAAAGGGATGGATCGATGAAATAAAAGCAATGCCGCTTAAAGAGAGCCTTAAGCGTCATAGGACATCACAACTTGCACCTGACCGTCTACTATATCTGTCCGCGACACTTTACACTAAGTATTTTGGGACTCTTAATAAACTGAGTATGATGTGGGTCTGTCAGGGTTGTTGGTTTTCTGACTTGAGTATCAGACAGGTCGATTGCTTAGTAATAAAACAGGAAGCCCAAATTGATATGCACAACAGAATCAGAAAGTACTGCACCCCCCCACAGTGACCCGAAGTACTCCACAGTAGCCGACGGTATTGCACAGAACTACCCTTACTCTACTGTAATGTACAGCACTTCAAAGTACCGTTTATTAATGTCATTAATGACCCGAAAGTAGGTAGCTGTACAGATAAACAAACCCTGCCCGCTCCCATCCCCCGTCGTCCTGCGGGAGGTTTGGACTAGGAAATAACTATCTTCAACTCTGAAGGAATTTCCGAAACATGTAAAACATTTTACAAACATAATTGGGTCACGAGTGTGTTGATAACACTATTAGGTTGTGTCTTGATGACACGGTCAGTTGTTGGTCCTGAGTAAACAGAAGCATATGACTGGAAGGTACACGAAATAGAGGAGGTTATGATCACTCGTTCCAAGCAGCCTACGGTCAACGGCGGTTTTGTGGGGCCCAACCGTCTGGACATTTTAACTTCAGTTCAACCCAACACGCGCAGACTAAACATCCAGGTGCTTCCACTTGGACTCTAACCCGAGACTTACTGTTAGGCAGCCAAGAACCTAACTACTTGACCACTTCGTCTTTTAATAAAACGTAAAGGAGTGAATTTCGGATTTAGGATCAGAATGGACGAGTGTTCTGGACAAGTCTGGAAAGCGGGATCATTAGCAGTACGCCCGTAACGTATAGCACACCACCTGGCAGCCATCAACACCAAATGTAGACTATGTAGGACTTGGTTATAGAGAGTATTTATTAGACTTACTGAAAGTTAAGTTGACGTTTTTGCAGCTCATCCAACAAATGTACAGGTAACATAGAAAAACACGCTAAACCAAAGATGATCAACATTAGGCCAGAGTGTATTTCCAGTTCGTGATAAGTGCAATACCGCACCCTCTTAACTTCTGCCCAAACTCCATAAATAGGCCGCACATTCAAGGCTCAATTGGAGGCACAGATTTGCAATCTCGTGCGGCCAGCGGCATTCGTGTTGGACAGCTATATGACCCCAGGGTCGAAAATGTTGAACCTCCCCCCCCCCCCCGCGCTTATACAACATTTACTCTAGGAATGTGACCCATTTAAAACACAAACAAGGTATCTATGGTAATAATCAGTATTTCCTTTCTGTTTCAAATCTGCGTCTTTGTTTATTGGTGATACAGGTCAACCTATATGACCATCGCCAATTGCCTGGGGGTGGGGTGGTGGGGAGATGGGGTAGGGTGACGTTGAAAAGGCAATTACAGAATTATTGATCTCGGCTTGTCGCTAAAAAATCGGCCCAGCGATCAGGTCACAATGATAGTGGTTTTAATGATGTTTTGTATGACTAAAGTTTACGTTACAAGCAAGAAATGGCAAGTTTAGAACGTGATGAGAACACAATGTCCCTGTCTCTTAATGTACTACAATGTTGATAGTTAAGCTGTTGGGGTAATCGTCTGTAGGTAACGAGCTTAAATCCAGCGGTGTTGATTTGATCAGCGGAGGAGAGTCATGACAAAGGGCACTGACCTATAGGCCCCGCATGTGCATTCACAATCCATTTTGCTTCATTTTTTATTACAATTTCTCTATTAAAGTTACTCCTTCATAGAAGATGGTCAGACGCTGCTCTCAAAAAACGGGTCCAACAATTTTGCAAGAAATTTAACAGTTGATTTATATCTTTGAGAAAAGAATTACTAGCTAGTTGTCCACATGGGGAAACCTCTAGTTTGACAGTTAATATTTTTCAAAGTAAAAATAAATAAATGTAAATTTGGCTAGACACTAAATCTAGGTCTGGAACCTACGGCGGCTTAAAAAAATGTTTTTAAATCTAACATTCATTGGTTATTAAGAGAAATACAATCGCTCAATAATTTGCATAAAGAAGGTAGTGCCTTTTTTTTTAAAGTGTTTTTTTGTTTATGTTTTTTTTTTGTATTTTAACAACCCACTAATCAGTTTTCACTAAGATTCAAACTCAAGTCTTTATGTCAAGCATTTAAGTCCAATTCATACTTTCGCTATACATGATAGTTAAAAAATGCCCTTATCATTTTTCATTTTGATACTTGAGAAACAAAAGAGGACGTTATATCCGTTATACCGTACATCTTTAAAATATTTATTTAAAATTATAATCCCTTGCTGTCCGACGTTGTAGTATATTGTTATAATTAATGAGTGCAAAATTTCTTCCTAACAAAAAAAAAAGTAGGTTCAACTATTCATCATATTCAGATCGAGGCGTCGCGTATGAATACAAAAGCACAAAACAATTCTCAGCAGACGACTTAACAAATTAGTCCCAACTCTAAAGATAGCGAAAAGAAAATTTAGCGCTTCGATAATAAACTTAATAATTTTTTTTTCCTGCAACATATCTGCATTATGTGCACTTTTTTTCCTTCTTTTCTTTTTTTACATACAGAAGGCGTGATGAAACTGTCAAAGATATGTATTTTATTGTGTAATTAGGCAAGCAACTTACGCGATAATCGCATTGGTATCATAGTGTATTACTGCGGTTTTTGTATTTATATTATACTAGTCGATCGGCGGCATAGCTATATTATATGTTCATATTTTCGGCAATAACATAGTTTATCAGTCTCCACAGAATTTTTGTATTATTTACTTGCAAATCGCCACTTTCCACATTAATATTTATGCCAACATTAATTTCATTTTTTTTTTCACGAAAATGTAGAATTCGCCAGTGTAGTGTTGCATAGATTTCATGTACTCTGGTTGAAAATATTATTGAATGAAGCTGGTTCATGCTGCTAACTAGTAATCCAACCAACTAGGGGTTATGATTATAAACATAATCTTACATTGTGTAATAATTTGCAATTAAATTTAAGCATTGTTCTCGAAACGAGAATTGTTCTTACATAGATTCTGTATAATTATATATATATATATATGGACATCTTGTATTCCTCATCTAAAATTGTAATATTTGTGACTATATAAAGGCGAAGATTTACAGATATAAAGTGGTGGCAAAAATTATGAATATACGAGATTTATTTGGCCAGTGTTAATAGAGCGGTCTACAATGTATAGACAAAGTGATCGCCTTGTTATAGCCTCTCTTCATGTATGTGGTGATAAACAAAATTTTGACTTAAAGGTTTTAAAAACTAAAGGGAAAGCAAATATCGAAACACTTTATCTACCTGAATACTTCACAATGTATCTATGTGTTCACAACATTAAGGTACGTAGTGTGCTAGTGTGTCCGAATGTATTTATCACTTGATACATAGTTTAAACATAATTTAGAATAGTATTTGTTTTCTCTGACTTGTTCATCATGCTTGTTATTACATTAAGTCTACATATAAGCAACCGTATGCAACGTATAATGTATACTCTCCAAATTTTAATATACGCGTGTATATTCGCAGTATGACAGTAAACGTACACTATACGTGTAACACATTAATATATTGTTATTATCATTAAAGAAACGGGTCGTATTTATCTTGAAATGATCAAAGCAAGTTGAATGAATGCTAGGCGTGTCCACTAAGTTATCTGCATTTTACTAGCCGAGAGGTTTTTGTACAGATCTAACAGAAGGAACATGCTGATAAAGCAGGGAACTAGACCCAGAACATCTGACATAGTACTAGAACATATCGCATATAAATAGAACATTTGACATAGTACTAGAACATATCGCATATAAATAGAACATTTGACATAGTACTAGAACATATCGCATATAAATAGAACATTTGACATAGTACTAGAACATATCGCATTTAAATAGAACATTTGGCATAGTACTAGAACATATCGCATATAAATAGAACATTTGACATAGTACTAGAACAAAGAAGAAATCTGTTTAAATACCCTAACTGCCATCTTGATTTGATCTTTTGACCATCATGTCTATTTGAATATCTATGTGTATAATATACACGTATACAGTGTTACATTTAATAAATAGTATACATAAGGGGGAAGTAAAGAAAGCTAAAGGAAGGGAAATTAAAAATGGGCCCTAGAGGGTGAATAGTTTGAGATGGCACCCTAGGTCCCGCGCCTAATGCTAGAGGGTCTATAGATGGGCTACATGTCAGGACCGGCCAAGGAGGGAGACATGTATCTTGTCCTGGCCTTTATGAATCTCGTATACATATTTCAAGGTATCGGCATCGGGCTGGGGTGGGGGCATTTGGGCCCACATGTAGCCAGTTGTCTAGGGCCCAAAAATTTGTGGCGGCTGCCTACCTGCGGGCTTAGAGAAGTCAGTATATTACTATACTGTGTAATTGTTTTTTTTTTAATGTATAAGAGATTTTTTGGTGTTGCTAAATCTTCTAAGCGGGAAGTTAGTGAAATTTAAGAATAATAAAGAAGAACAAAGTAATCGACCTACCGGACCTGTCCGAGGCGGCGTCACTGGGAGTGAGAGTCCGGTGCACTGTTGTGGTGTGATGTCCGGACCCGCCGTGGGGAGGCGACGAGAGCGCCGACTCCGAACCGGACGGCAAAGGGTTGGAATCACTAAGATGATGGTGCAGGTGATGGTGGTGCATGGTCATGCCTCCGTGGTGGTGATGAAGGTGGTGTCCGCCGCCGATGTGGTGTCCGCCTCCGATGTGGTGTCCTCCAACTACGAGCTCGTCTAGGCACAGAGACGCATTCAATGCCGAGTTCATCTATACGGACTGTCCGGGGTGATAGTTTCTCGTCCGGATGTATGCCCAAAAAAGTAGATGACCCCTGCCTTTCAGGAATGTGTTCCCTGGCACTGTTCCTGGCAGTTCCCGAGAGTTGGCTTGCTGAACCAGTTCCCTCTAAACTCTTTTCAATTGTACAACGATGTGTCAACCAGTAAAACCAATATTGATCTGCTAGTTGTCGAAGACTTTTTCGACACTTATTCTAGCCTCTGAACAGAATGTTCATCTTGTAAGAATGTTACGATCCCATCCCATAATTTCCACCGTTCCGGTGTAGCATCCTCTTAACTAAATAAAATAATAAACGTCTGTAATCATGAATACAAACTGGCTAATATTAAATCACGCTACACAGTCTTAAATTAAATTATACAGACGTATAAGGCCACACCACACAAGACAAAATAAGCTCCTAATCTAGGTCTAGATCTAGGCGCTTTGGTGAATCCATTAGAAATAGTCAAAGAGATAATAGTAATTTCACTTATTAATTGCATAAGTCTGCTTTGGTAATAGTATTATTCTGTAGTCCATTGTAATGGTTTGTTTTATTTGTTTTGTAGTCTATTATTCATACATTTTTTTTGTAGTATTTATATTTTTTAAATTTAATTTTTGAATTTTAGTCACTCTATACATTAACACTAATTACTTGAATGTTTGGTTCATTAGACGCTGCTTTAAAATTTAGAAATAAAATTTTCATTATTTAAATCAGTGTTTAGTGTTTATTACGGAGAACCAATATCCTGTTTTTTTTTTAACATACATTAATCTGAGGCTGTTTATAGACATTGGTGTTGTTTGTTTTCTTCTTCTAGTTGTTTGACCATTTTAATTTAAAATTGTTTAAAATAGTGTGTCTATATTTAGCACTAAAGACAATAAGTTAAATCTGTTTATTATACGCTAATATTTGAAATTAATTTGGTCAACACTATATGGAATAACAAAGGCGTAGTGAGCAAAATGTGCGCCCGGGGCAAAATACATTATTGGCGCCCCCCCCCCAACACATTTTCCATAAATATCACATAAAAATAAAATCTGTGTGTGACGCACCCTGAGGGTGGCGCCTGGAGCATCGTGCCCCCCTAACTACGCCTCTTAAGAATACGATGGTTTATTAAAAGTAATATTGAAACATGTTCTAGTAAAGAAGTTAAGGTATAAATTTAGTAGGTCTAGTTCAAAGCTGTCTAATCTACTTTCCTTTTCTCGAGTGATCTGTTCAGAATTGGAAGGAATTTTGTCAAAACTCAATATAGATCGTGCTGTACAATCCATTCAAATACTCTAAAAGTCACAAAGATAAAGGCACATTTCTTATTGTATATTCTAGAACAAGTTTGTACAAGTACACCTTCCTTAGTGATATTAGAACATGGAATTGGTTGCCTGAATCAGCCAGGAAAACAAACGACTTAACAGAGTTGAAGCCATTAACAAGCATGACTAGACTGACCTAAGGACACGTGAAGGACGTAAGCCCGTTTTATTAAACAATGTCTGTGTTTTATAAGATGAACTAAGAATTATAATTAATGTATAGTTCAGACGGAAAACGTTTATAACAGATCTTTGATCACTATATGGTTTAGTACAGTAGAAAGTGTTAGAAAGTATGGTGTCTTCAAGAACTAGACCACTACTCTAGAACTAGACCATAACTCTAGAACTAGACCGTTAAGCTAGAACTATACCATTACGCTAGAACTAGACCATTAATATAGAAATAGACCATTACGCTAGAACTAGGCCATTATTCTAGAAATAGACCATTATGTGCAAATAAGGAAAACGCTGAATTGTACAATACAGTGTATAAATGTAACACTACAAACAGTGCCAGATATTACCAAGTTGAAGCCCTGTGCAGAATTTTTCTGGAGGCCCTTTCCCTGTGCAATCTTAACTGTAAGCGCATTCAATACAACTTATACATCTTAAAATCTTGTTCTATTTGTAAAGAAACAAACAGACTACTTGTAGGCCTACTATTCGCACATTTTCTTATCTTTAATTTGCCTGTTTTTGTAAAAACATGTACATTTTGTTTATATTAAATGCTCCCATTAAGGGTGAGTTCCTCTGCGGTCTCACAGTGTTGAACAGTGAGTAAATCCAGCCCTGGTAGCAAAGCGACTATTGACTTTTAATCTTTTTAACGCGAGTACGAAATAGTTGGCTACATGATATGAAATAAATTGCATGCGATTCATTGATCGACATAATGCTTTAATTATGCGAACCTAATTATATGTCTAGACTTAATGTCCCAAGAGAGTTAGTCCTACTAGATCTAGATCTATATGGATATATATCAATATACAATGTGAAAGTACTACACACGGCTCATATATTAACCCCCAGGTCCACTTAATAAACACAGTTAATGAACAGTCTTATAAAGTCTAGATGTCAACTAAATACGCAATGATTGTTTAAAATAAATACCTAGATCTAATATGTCAGTCTTCTAGGCCTAGACAATTAGATTTAATTTTCACTCTCTGGTCCAAAGTTTCAACAGTTAGTTTATATAATAAGTAATATTAAGACTATATAGAAATATGTATTACTAAGACTATCTAGATTTAGGTAGATGATCTATTTACCGTGTGACTGAAAGATAAACCGATCAAGTAGAAAAAACACGACTCCGCAGTGAACACACACCAGATACGAAAATAAAAAAAAATATAAAAAGTTGTTTGGTCTCAAAAATCACTGACGAATAAGCGAATGTAGTCCGAATGGTCTTAATGGCGTGACTCAAAAAGCTTAGCTAGCCAGTGGCTACTAAGGACATGCACACACAATCAGAAGTTGATGCGGTAAGCAGTTCAAAGCCCAGGTCTCGAGGTTTTTGGGCTCAGCTCTGGCTTTCAAGTCGAGGCTCCGTCTTTGCAACGGTAGGGGGAATAACTCTTTTTCAAATGTTTACCACTATGGTACGGCCTCGGAGGGGGAGAAAGAAAAAAAAAAGGGAGAGAGAGAGAGAACACTGGACGAGCGGAGAGCGAGAGAGACACGCTAAAACAGAGGCTAGACGGCTCTGGCACACGGGGGCGACTACCGCTGTGTTCTCCGAATCTCAAAGTGGGCGGGATCTCACGCAGGAGTTTTTCTCTCCCCTTTGCCTTTTCCCCCCCTCCTTTCATCGCGTCTATGAGGCGCGAGGAGGCGTGGCCGAAAATGGGCGTGGCCTATTTTTATCCCCGCGAGTCATTAGCCGTCAGCTAAAAAGGGGGCGAAGCTTTAAATCGTCATACGTCTGCCCGTTAGGATCTTGGAGAGTTTTTCTCTTCTTCTATCTTCCCCCCTCTCTCTCTCTCTTTCTCTCCTTCCTTCTTACTAAAAAATCCAGAACGACTTTGTTTCATCCTCTGACAAGCTCACACCTTGCAACTCCCCCACTACCCCCCCCCCTACTCTCTTATATAAGCCCCCAACCCTCTCTCTCTCTACTCACAAACAGCCTCGAACATTTTTTTTTGTTATGCCAAGGGTGAGGAAGTAAGCCAAATAGAAGAGAGGAGGTGAGTTCTCCCCCCCCCCCCACACACCCCCCGTATGAACAAGTCTCGACACCAGGGGTCTTCCTTTCACGCTCAACACCCTAGTGCTATTATTACATAATCCGGCGCCCCAGGGCGAGTGATATAGGGAACTATTTCACCTCAGCCACTCTCAAAACCCTTCACACCCCTTTTTTTAGGTCAGGTCTCATCATTTCTATAATTCCATTCATGAAAAAAAAATCTGAAGTCATCAAAACAGCTTTAATTAGAAGTTATCGCAAATCTACACAAAAAATCCCTTTTATTAAAATTCTTCTATTTTCCAAGAGCACAAAATGGAACCAATACAAAACTAAATTATCAATGCAGTCTAAAGGGTCCATACAGTGCCGGTTCTAAAACAGGGCATTGGAAGCCAACGGGAAATAAGAATTTTCGGTGTATATTGTTAGGAGCCCCCGCGCTGAGTCTTTTGCGGATTAGTCTAACCGAGGGTAACACTAAAATAAGCAAACCATTAACACAGGTGAAAGGCCAACACTAAAGATACTCGCCGCTGATGAACGAAGCCGAACAAGGAGCTTCATCGAAATTTGAACCCAGGACCCCAGGTTCAGAAGCCAAGCGCTTAGCCTCTCAGCCACCGCCCCTCCCCACCGCTCTACAAATGGTACTTAATTTCGATCAACGAACAGGCAGTGCTTTTGGCCCGTCTTTCCATTTCAACATTTATCATCAGTGCCCGCAAAGACCTTCCTTCACGGAACAGTACCAGGCAAAAAATAAGAAGAGGTAGACAGAGAAAGCGGTGAGAACATAACATGAAAGAAAGGATGGGCCTGCCGTTGAAAGCGATTCTATTGAATGCAAAAGACAGGAAGGAATGGAGAAAGGCGGTCAACAGATCATCTGCAGTGCCCCAACGGTCCGACAAAATAGTATATATTCGAAGGTGAAGAACTGTCTCATCCGTATTGTAATAAAAAAGTTACAAGAATATGGTGTAGCCAGCACAACATTTCATAATAGATTAGAAACGGCCGTTAATCTGGTTATTATTATTATAGCTTTTATATAGCGCTACTTTCATGCTTATAGCATGCTCAGAGCGCTTTGGTCCAATCTCATTTGTGGACCAGGTGGGGGGGAGGGGTATCTAGGAGTTGGTTTCCCGTGCTGCCTTTGGGCGCTCAGTAAACACAACTCTGCCCGAGTCGGGTGTCGAACCTACATGTTTAGCCTGTACTTTGCATTGTCTTCTTTTGCCTGCCACTGCTATAAGCCTGGTGCTGTTCCCCGTAGGAAAGATCTTGGTATGTACAGAGAATGTGAGGTTGAACCGAAATGTCAATCTAACTTTAAATCTTGATCAATGCCTGTCAATGGGTCCTTTGATCGTGTAGCGATAGTATGTTACAAAAGTGATTCTAAGTATTAGAACTAAAACTATATAAGGTAATTATTACTAAAATATTAGGATGTATTGATTCTAAGTGCTAGACCTAAAACCATATAAAGTAATACTATTACTAAAATATTATGATGACATTAAAAGTGATCAACATAAAACTATGTAAGGTAATACTATTACTAAAATATTAGGATGTAGTTTTTATAAGTGATTGATCTAAAACTGTATGAAGTAATACTATTACTAAAATATTTGAATGTATTTATTATAAGTGATAGACCTAAAACGATCTATACTAATACTATAATAAAAAATAGTAGAACGTAGTGATGTTTTCTTAGGATGTACTAAAAACTTTTGAATGTAGCGATATACCAATAATGTAAAAAGGTTTTGTAACGATATAAATTTAACGATATATCTTACAATATTGATATACTCTTTTCAAATATTGACTTTATTTTTGCGTGATACCTTGCTGGATCTAATAATATTTAATCGGCATGAATCTACTAAAAAATTTATATTACATTCATCTAGTCATGTATTATACATCTCTAGTGGTGAGAAGCAAGTCTGGTTTATTATATTCGAAGTTATAATGTATCGCGGCCTTAATAAATAACGGTAGTGTGTCATTAATCTTGATAATGTTTTGGTGCCGTTAAAACTCTTGATAGAAAATTCAGTTTGTTAAAGCAATTCGTAGACCGTCATAAATCACTTAGTAGAGATAGCAGACAGAATTGACCTATTCTGGGAATGACTCTATATAATATAGCTTGTGTACTGTACTGTACTTCGTTGTGCCTTAGATATAATGCAATATTATCGTTAAATAGTCGTATAATTTTATGATCGACCTATCTGTCCATCCGCATGACTCTGTTCTGTCACCTTCTCTCCCTTTCTCTCTCTCTCTCTCTCTCTCTCTCTCTCTCTCTCTCTCAATCTATCATTCTATATATCTATGTATATATGTATATATGTATCCATGTATCTATGTATCTATCTATATATCTATCTATGTATCTATCTAGGTATCTATCTATGTATCTATGTATCTATCTATTTATTTATGTATTTATGTATCTATGTATTTATGTATCTATGTATCTATCTATGTATCTATGTATCTATCTATGTATCTATGTATGTATCTATCTGTCTGTCTGTGTATCTATGTATCTATCAATCAATCAATCAATCAAATAATCAATCAATCTATCTATCTATCTATCAATCTATCTATCTATCTATCTATCTATCTATCTATCTATCTATCTATCTATCTATCTATCTATCTATATCTATATCTTTATATCTATATATAAGGGAAAGAGAATCTACTACTCTACTATACTTGTACATGTATAATGTATACCACAATAGTGTGCATTGAGAAACGGTAACTCTTTATCAAACCAACACAGAAAGAACAGTTTACAAACAAAAAACATAGACCAAGGGACACAACCCGTTTAAATAGATTCACCTACCTTTAAGGCACGTATATCCCCTGACTGAACAGCTTGCTCAGAGCTTGTTAGTGATTGGTCCACCGGAGGGGGGAACCCACGCGTCAATCAAGCAGACTTCTTTCGCATTAAGGTGAACTCTTACCGCTAAACCTGACAAATCGTTTCTACTCTGCCCCCCCCCCTCACTTTTCCCCCAGTCATCTCACGTCAATTCCTCTCTTTACTAGATCTACGCCTCCTTTTCGCGGGGCCAGCTACGTATCCCAGAATGCAATTGTTTACATTTTTTTTTCTTTACTTTGCACGTCTACACATGTAGGCCTGCTCATAATCGTCTGTGTTTGTGCGCGCGCGTGCGTGCGTGTGTGTGTGTGAGTGTAAACACGCCTAGTTACGCTAATTGACAGTTTAGAATGTAGCCGCGGAGTCAAGTGCTAAGACTGGACTCTGTTTTAATGACTAGAGGATAAGACATTGGATAAGTAGCCTCCCGGCATATGACTTAGTAGAGAGGATGTTGTCAGAGGTGGAGTTGGCCAAAAGCGAAGTCATGTCCTGGAGATGTTTGGGTGACAGCGGGGTTAGTGGCGAGGGCCGGGACTCGAACTCGTCTCTGGCATAACGCCATATAACCTTCTCTCCCTTTCTCCAACGTAATCTGACCAGGAGGCAATATGATAGTGCCCTCATGACAATGGGTTATTGTTAAATCATTTATTGCAGTGGTCTGTCATAGAGGTAGTCTAGTATATGGGTTTTAACTCAAAGATGTCAAAAGAAAGAATACGACGCAGTGATGAGTTTGTGCTCTTAGCACATAACGAAGCCGAAGAGGTTCGGTTCCAATGTTGGGCATTTAACTGCCCCCCCCCTTTTTTTTTTAACAGCCGCCCCCCTTCCTCTCTTAAGCCGAAAAAGGTTTGGCACTATTGTGACATGCATGTAATACGCACGACAGCAGCGTTTTGTTTTGTCCAGGGCTTTTGGAAGAGAGGATTTCATCCTTTGAAGCCCCCACTCATGACATGATTATGAAACTGTTTGAATGGGATATGGCTATCTTTAAAGTCACAGATTAAACCGTGCTTGTTAAAGCCCCGTTGGTAAATGCTCTGTTAGTTAAAGCTCTGTTAGTTAAAGCTCAGTTAGTTAAAGCTCAGTTAGTTAAAGCCCTGTT
Source organism: Biomphalaria straminea (assembly GCA_021533235.1). Classification (NCBI taxonomy): domain Eukaryota; kingdom Metazoa; phylum Mollusca; class Gastropoda; family Planorbidae; genus Biomphalaria; species Biomphalaria straminea. Next base: position 2,578 of record JADKLZ010057367.1, on the reverse strand, counting down.
AGTTAAAGCCTTGTTAGTTAAAGCCCTGTTAAAGTCATGTTAGTTAAAGTCCTGTTATGTAAGGCCCTGTTAGTTAAAGCCCTGTTAGTTAAAGCGCTGTTAGTTAAAGTCCTCGATGGAATCTTGTGATTTTGTGGGAAGCGTGGTCGAGAGGCTAACTTGGCTTGGCTTGGCTACCTAGAAGGGGGCTCGGGTTCGACACCCGACTCGGGCAGAGTTGTGTTTACTGAACGCCTAAGGACAGCATGGAAAACCAACTCCTAGATATCCCCCCCCCCCACTGGTCCACAAATGAGATTGGACCAAAGCGCTCTGAGCATGCTATAAGCATGAAAGTAGCGCTATATAAAAGCTATAATAATAATCAAGGCAGTGTTGAAAATAAATCTTGTGTAATGTTGCCCTCCATTATTAGTATTATAATGCCGGAGATATTCGTTTATAATGTAAAGTCAAACAGAACTACTTCTTAGATAAATACAAAGCATCTATTCTAGAACTTGAAATCATTAGGGTAATCAAACTTTTTAAATAAACTAATTTGATTACAATACATTTACAAACGTCGTGGATGCCCCGCAACAGTTCTTTATGTAGCCTACAATCTTTTTCTCTTGCTGGAACTATCAAAGCTTTTTTTTTTTTTTGGCGCTATAGAAAATTCTGTTGTGGTCTTAGTTTGAACTGACTAATGTAATTCTTCTTGCTGCGCAATGGGCCCCATTCACCAATCGTAAACAAACAACATTTAGCCACGTGATTCTCAATATCTTCTATACAAAGTATTTCATCCATCGTGTCTGTCACGTGATACGTATTTTTCATTGTTTTATCAATATTATGACGTGGCTAAATGTGTTTATTTACGATTGGTGAATGAGGTCCATTCATGTATGTTCTCAAAATACACCATTGACAAACTAAACAAGTTTATTTTTAGATATATGACCTTGACGCATACATAACGTGACAGTTAGTGTATTCAAACTTCTATTACCAAGAATAAAACTCAAATATAAAAAAAAATACTTTTTGAGTTTAAAACAAAAGGGAGGTATAGTAACATTATAATACGAACAGTTAGGAAAGTTGGATACTACTGAACTGACCAGACGATCACTGAAGTGACCAGACACCTGAAGTGAAGAAGCAAGTCAGTCGTCGATTGTTATCAGGGTGGTATCAGTTATCTCGTGGACACTACATCCTGCCGGACCATCCCAAACTAATGACAGGGTCAATTGGAGTAGCGGCGTATGTATCGGCACAGGAGAAGGTGTTATTGACCAGAAGTTGAAGCGAGCTGTCCATGACTGACCACCGGTAATGATGCGCGCAATCTTGTCGCCAGCAAAGAAAATTGTCAACAGATCGTTCCATATAAAAGAATGGTAAAGGGGGGAAAGAGAGTGATTTGTACGAATCAAGACTAGATCGAATCACTCTTGTTAATGACAGCGGAAAAGGGAGTGAGAGAGAGAGAGAAAGAGAGAGAGAGAGAGAAAGAGAGAGAGAGAGAGAGAGAAAGAGAGAGAGAGATAGAGAGAGAGAAAGAAAGAGAGAGAGAGAAAGAGAGAGAGAGAAAAGAGAAAGAAAGATATTTTGTCATATTTTCTAGAAAGAAACAATCTTAATTATTTAAAGTGATTTTCAAAACAAAAATGTACTCTTAAAATACAAAAACACACTATGTCTATGTTGTTGCTTTTCATTTTTCGTGTAAATCCCATGTCTAAACATATAGCATATGTATATGAATCTATATAAATCCTTTGTATTCATACATATTATAAGTAAGAGTATTATTAATAACTAGTATCCCATAGTCCTCGTGTCACTTCCTCAAACGCCCAGATTATATTATGAACTATCAAAGTAGTGCATTGTTCCCCAAACGGTGTTCTGAGGAGACCTAACATTCAGAGAGGCCCGATTAGGGTTTTCACGAAATACTGGATTAATTAACTAGTAGACAACCAGGGGAATTTATCTCCATAAAAAATTAGCAAAATGTTTTGCTTAATACTCCGAATGTTTGAATTGTTCCGTTAAGGAAAATGTTTGGAAAACCCTGAAGTAGACTTTGGTCTGAAACCTATCTTACAACTGGTTAAAGAGAGATAATCCAGTATTTGATTTTTTTTTTTAAATGTTTTTTTTCATACAGGAGACAAGCTGTTGTACTAAACAGCTCACAGGTCGTGAAGTAGCATAAGTCAGTGTTCAGGGCTACTATAACCATTGGTCTCGCTTAAAGAAACGTAATTACAACTTTTAAAACACGACCAACTGGCGAGAGGAAATTTTATCCCGAGAAACCTTGGGTTGGTAAAGTAATTAGATTAGAACTGCACAGTTACTAAAAGCAGATCTAGTCATTCCATAGAATGGTTGACTAGACTTGACTAGACCTACATTAACGTATCACCTAGGGGCCGTCTGGTTATATCGATGGTCCCGGGTTCATACACTGACCGCTGCCATCCCCCGTCGTCCTGCGGGAGGTTTGGACTAGGAAGTAAGGAACATTTGAAACATGTAAAACATCTTATCCGAAACATGTAAAACATCTTATCCG
>JADKLZ010057366.1:0-19537 GCA_021533235.1 Biomphalaria straminea | reverse complement strand
ACACAAACACATCACACACAAACACATCACACACAAACACATCACACTCAAACATTCACACACACACACACACACACACACACTTAAAAAGTAAGTCCCAAAACTCGCACGAACAAAAAGCAAAAAATTGTCAAGATTCTAATAAACCAGAGTGTACACTGTCCATTGATTCCAGCCTGTGTCAGACTACCGGCGACATTTTTATTGGCCATTACTGGCTACGTACTTCGATTTCTCCTTTCTTTTATAGAATTAGAAAAGTGATCAAACTCTCATAGAACTAGTTAGCAAATTTTGGGATTTCTTTCAAATTTTAAAGTTTTCATTGGTGTTTTTTTTTTTAAATAAGGGGCGGGGGGGGGGCCCGGTTAGCACCAGTTCTGTAAAGTTGTTGACTATTTACTTATCAACAAGTTTTGCTACAGATTTTATTCAAATAACTAGTGTCTCTGTAGTACTATGGTATTGTGTGGAGAAGTCAACAGTATGAAAAATACCCCAAAACATTTGTAAGCTAAATGCTTTTTTTTTTTTTTAAATAAAAAAAAATGATTACATCCCTGTGTGTATTTAGTACAGGGGTATTGTGTGGAGAAGTCAACAGTATGAAAAATACCCCAAAACATTTGTAAGCTAAATGCTTTTTTTTTTTTTTTAGAAATAAAAAAAATGATTACATCCCTGTGTGTATTTAGTACAGGGGTATTGTGTGGAGAAGTCAACAGTATGAAAAATACCACAAAACATTTGTAAGCTAAATGCTTTTTTTTTTAGAAATAAAAAAAAAATGATTACATCCTACAGCAAACCTTCGGAAAGGGCGGGAGGGAAATAGCGGTGGGCAGAGCTCGAACTCAGGACCAGCATGATGGCGATACGGAACGCATATCGCACGACCACCCTGACTCACTGTCCAGAGTCATCTTTTCAAGGTACAGTGGAGGGAACACGAAGAAAGGGTCATACAAAGAAAAGCTGACCGGACAATGTAAATGAATGGACAGGGCTTTTTTTCTTGATATCCTCCGGGATATATGGAGGGGGTTACGCAAACTGTCACTGCACCCCTCCGACTAAAGACAGGACAGGTAATGATGAAGATGATGATGAAGGAAAATGAAAATTGCATCGTAAAATCTTGTATGAAATAAAATAGGGAGAGACTTAAAGTGCCCTTAAATAAGAGAATAATAACATTGTCTTGAAAGTACCGAATTTATCTAAAACGGTACATTTTACGGGGGTCCCCATAGACCCATTGTTGAGATCGGCCAAAAGGGCATCTTCCATTTTGTCCATAAAGTCAGCCAGACCCTTGCTTCGCATTATAGTTTCCGTGTGTGCAAGAGTTTCTTTTAATTTGTATTTTGTAAGTAGGTTGTCTTTTTAAATGGAAGTAATTAATAAAGAAAATTATACTTAATAACATAACAAGACATTGATATAAAGTCAAAAGAAGTATTTTTGGATGATCAGAGTCTGATCAGTTGTTTTAAGCAGCCATTACAGTAATTGAACGTTATATTCAGTGTGTCTAATGTATGTATTTAATATATTTAATGTAATGTTTTCTATTTAATGTGTTCAACTTATTGTGTTGAATTAAATTTATTTTTGTTGACTATGACCAGTTTAAAAATTAGCAATTTATGTCTTTCCTTTTATCACCAATTTCAATGTTCATCGTTTAATATTTCCTAATTTATTGTGTGCAATTTGATGAATCTAGATTTCAATTTAATATGTTGAATTGTGTGTATTTAGTACAGGGGTTTTTAATTTAATGTTAACTATTTGAGAAATTGGTTAATGTTCTTCATTTACTGTATTTAATAGATCAGTTCAATTGAAGGAATTACCTTTGTTTTTGAAGGAATTACTTTTGTTTTTGAAGGAATTACCTTTGTTTTTGAAGGAATTACTTTTGTTTTTGAAGGAGTTACCTTTGTTTTTTGAAGGAATTACTTTTGTTTTTGAAGGAGTAACCTTTGTTTTTGAAGGAATTACTTTTGTTTTTGAAGGAGTAACCTTTGTTTTTGAAGGAATTACTTTTGTTTTTGAAGGAGTTACCTTTGTTTTTGAAGGAGTTACCTTTGTTTTTGAAGGAGTTACCTTTGTTTTTGAAGGAGTTACCTTTGTTTTTGAAGGAATTACCTTTGTTGTGTAATTTGAATGTTTTAGTAAATGTAAATACAAAACTTCGTGAATCCGCTGGATTCGAACGTTCCACGCTTCAACTAACAGTGGAGTGCTCTGTCGGAATGCAAAACAAAAAAAGGCAAATTTTAATCGAGATTAAATCCGGGTGCGAAATCTGGGACAGAAGATTCCCAGATTGGGCAGTGCATTAATCTTATACTTTTTTCACCCTACTCTTATAACCAGCACTTCCAACACCACTAGAGCCTCGGGGTCAGAAGTCTGATTGCGTGCGACCACAACGACAAACACACACACATACACACAAATAATTGCTGCCTATGTGACGTCATTGGTCCTGGGAAGTTCGATCTCTGGAGGCAGGTGAACACACTAGGTGTTGGCGTGTACGTAGGCCAATGTCTGGGCCAAGCAGCACCGAGGCTGAATGGTTTACATGTGCTGTGGTTAGGCCATCACGGGCACGGGCCACCGTATTAGCAGATATGTCACGAATCCATGCGCTGTTCCTCAAGGGACCGTCTCACAAGGGCGGATCCTGCACAGTTAGCTTGGTACAAAGAAGGTAAATGGTGGAGGCCCCCGGTACCACATAGTGGTATTGGAAACAGCAATGCCCTATAGACATTGACTCGGGTCGCTCCCAGACAGACCTGTAAGGTCCGCAGGTTTTGTTTTTTTTACTGTTTGTTTTTGTTCTCGGACGGATTCAGACAGGTTTTTTTTTTTCAAACTTAGAGCTCGAAGAGCCTTTGGCTCAGCTCTTAGACTATCCACACGGATATGTTGCCTACCGTTAGAAGTTTCATGAATCTCGCTTGCAGATAACCCCTAATTAAACATTTGAAAGCAAATATTTGTTTAAATAAAAATGTAAACATGCTATTGAAAACTGTGGAATACTGAAATCTAATAAAACAGAATAAAACTAACTACGATAATCAAAAAATAAATGTAAAAATAAAGAAGGGCCCTAAACATCCCAAAGTACAAAATCCCAGGTCTTCAACGAGCGCCCTAGTTGTAGACATCTACAGCTTTCGTAGCTGATACCTGACATCTGCTCTAGTTCTAAGCACTAATCTCTCTCGATGTAAACCAATCAAATCAATGTCTCGTCTCGAAGTCAATGTTTAATAAGTCTATTTTTCTTATGATTTAAAAATAGAAGAATTAAATAAAACCACGAAACAAAGGCCGAGTTTGCATTATAGAGTAGCCTAGTAAATAGTCGTTTTCAGCATGGCGCATTCAATCGCCCGGATAGAGGTAGAATTGGGCGCAAACACACACACACACACACACACTTTAAAAGTCTACACATTTAGCCGGAGAACTTAGCACACGGGATTCAACACAGAAGAGCGTGTCAGGCTAGAACAAAACAAATTAAACATGGCGTCGTGGGAGCCAGTATCAAACAATGTCACAGATCCGTGGAGTAGAGGGGGGGGTACAATAAATGAATTCAAAATCAACGCCGTGATGGATATTGTTTTAGAATCTAGTTTGTCTAGTTGCGTCCATTGTTACAAAAGCAGTCCGCAGCAGAGTAGACTAATTTTGCATTAAAAAACATAGATAAAGTAAAATTCCCCTTTCAAACGTTGATATATATATATATATATATATATATATATATATAATGGCAGATGATGAATAGGTCATCTGTTTCACTGGCCAACGGTTAACGAGGATGTCATGTGGCCAGCACAACGACCAACTGCCTTTACTTTTCTCCAACTGATGTCAGGTACCCATTTGAGCTGGGTGGACTCGGGGGCGATCTAAACATCCCAAAATTCTAAATCCTAGTCTTCACCGAGGACCCTCTGTCCGGGAACTAGTGCTTTACGACTCAGCCACCGCAATACCAAAATACCTCATATAAATGACTCTAGACCAAATACTACAAGTAATTTACGCGGGAGTGGGTGTTATTTTTCACCAGTGCTAACAGAAATACACGGGAGAGTAGTAGTCCTTAGGGACAGGTGTCGAATCTTAATTTCGTAAGCATTTGAAGTAGTAATCGAAAACCAACTTGAATGTCCTTAAAAAAAACAACAAGAAGATATTAAATGTAAAAACATTCTAATAGAATTCGCAGCGTCTATCTAACAAAGTGATCAAATGTAGGCCCTATTAATTCTTCAGAAAATAATAAATTTTTAGATTTCAATTTGTTAATATAATTTTAGGGTATGTGTATCAATGTGTTACAGAGAAAATAGTAACATATAGTATCATATTGAGTCATTCAGAAGACGGCAAAAAAAAAAGGGATGGATCGATGAAATAAAAGCAATGCCGCTTAAAGAGAGCCTTAAGCGTCATAGGACATCACAACTTGCACCTGACCGTCTACTATATCTGTCCGCGACACTTTACACTAAGTATTTTGGGACTCTTAATAAACTGAGTATGATGTGGGTCTGTCAGGGTTGTTGGTTTTCTGACTTGAGTATCAGACAGGTCGATTGCTTAGTAATAAAACAGGAAGCCCAAATTGATATGCACAACAGAATCAGAAAGTACTGCACCCCCCCCACAGTGACCCGAAGTACTCCACAGTAGCCGACGGTATTGCACAGAACTACCCTTACTCTACTGTAATGTACAGCACTTCAAAGTACCGTTTATTAATGTCATTAATGACCCGAAAGTAGGTAGCTGTACAGATAAACAAACCCTGCCCGCTCCCATCCCCCGTCGTCCTGCGGGAGGTTTGGACTAGGAAATAACTATCTTCAACTCTGAAGGAATTTCCGAAACATGTAAAACATTTTACAAACATAATTGGGTCACGAGTGTGTTGATAACACTATTAGGTTGTGTCTTGATGACACGGTCAGTTGTTGGTCCTGAGTAAACAGAAGCATATGACTGGAAGGTACACGAAATAGAGGAGGTTATGATCACTCGTTCCAAGCAGCCTACGGTCAACGGCGGTTTTGTGGGGCCCAACCGTCTGGACATTTTAACTTCAGTTCAACCCAACACGCGCAGACTAAACATCCAGGTGCTTCCACTTGGACTCTAACCCGAGACTTACTGTTAGGCAGCCAAGAACCTAACTACTTGACCACTTCGTCTTTTAATAAAACGTAAAGGAGTGAATTTCGGATTTAGGATCAGAATGGACGAGTGTTCTGGACAAGTCTGGAAAGCGGGATCATTAGCAGTACGCCCGTAACGTATAGCACACCACCTGGCAGCCATCAACACCAAATGTAGACTATGTAGGACTTGGTTATAGAGAGTATTTATTAGACTTACTGAAAGTTAAGTTGACGTTTTTGCAGCTCATCCAACAAATGTACAGGTAACATAGAAAAACACGCTAAACCAAAGATGATCAACATTAGGCCAGAGTGTATTTCCAGTTCGTGATAAGTGCAATACCGCACCCTCTTAACTTCTGCCCAAACTCCATAAATAGGCCGCACATTCAAGGCTCAATTGGAGGCACAGATTTGCAATCTCGTGCGGCCAGCGGCATTCGTGTTGGACAGCTATATGACCCCAGGGTCGAAAATGTTGAACCTCCCCCCCCCCCCCGCGCTTATACAACATTTACTCTAGGAATGTGACCCATTTAAAACACAAACAAGGTATCTATGGTAATAATCAGTATTTCCTTTCTGTTTCAAATCTGCGTCTTTGTTTATTGGTGATACAGGTCAACCTATATGACCATCGCCAATTGCCTGGGGGTGGGGTGGTGGGGAGATGGGGTAGGGTGACGTTGAAAAGGCAATTACAGAATTATTGATCTCGGCTTGTCGCTAAAAAATCGGCCCAGCGATCAGGTCACAATGATAGTGGTTTTAATGATGTTTTGTATGACTAAAGTTTACGTTACAAGCAAGAAATGGCAAGTTTAGAACGTGATGAGAACACAATGTCCCTGTCTCTTAATGTACTACAATGTTGATAGTTAAGCTGTTGGGGTAATCGTCTGTAGGTAACGAGCTTAAATCCAGCGGTGTTGATTTGATCAGCGGAGGAGAGTCATGACAAAGGGCACTGACCTATAGGCCCCGCATGTGCATTCACAATCCATTTTGCTTCATTTTTTATTACAATTTCTCTATTAAAGTTACTCCTTCATAGAAGATGGTCAGACGCTGCTCTCAAAAAACGGGTCCAACAATTTTGCAAGAAATTTAACAGTTGATTTATATCTTTGAGAAAAGAATTACTAGCTAGTTGTCCACATGGGGAAACCTCTAGTTTGACAGTTAATATTTTTCAAAGTAAAAATAAATAAATGTAAATTTGGCTAGACACTAAATCTAGGTCTGGAACCTACGGCGGCTTAAAAAAATGTTTTTAAATCTAACATTCATTGGTTATTAAGAGAAATACAATCGCTCAATAATTTGCATAAAGAAGGTAGTGCCTTTTTTTTTAAAGTGTTTTTTTGTTTATGTTTTTTTTTTTGTATTTTAACAACCCACTAATCAGTTTTCACTAAGATTCAAACTCAAGTCTTTATGTCAAGCATTTAAGTCCAATTCATACTTTCGCTATACATGATAGTTAAAAAATGCCCTTATCATTTTTCATTTTGATACTTGAGAAACAAAAGAGGACGTTATATCCGTTATACCGTACATCTTTAAAATATTTATTTAAAATTATAATCCCTTGCTGTCCGACGTTGTAGTATATTGTTATAATTAATGAGTGCAAAATTTCTTCCTAACAAAAAAAAAAGTAGGTTCAACTATTCATCATATTCAGATCGAGGCGTCGCGTATGAATACAAAAGCACAAAACAATTCTCAGCAGACGACTTAACAAATTAGTCCCAACTCTAAAGATAGCGAAAAGAAAATTTAGCGCTTCGATAATAAACTTAATAATTTTTTTTTCCTGCAACATATCTGCATTATGTGCACTTTTTTTCCTTCTTTTCTTTTTTTACATACAGAAGGCGTGATGAAACTGTCAAAGATATGTATTTTATTGTGTAATTAGGCAAGCAACTTACGCGATAATCGCATTGGTATCATAGTGTATTACTGCGGTTTTTGTATTTATATTATACTAGTCGATCGGCGGCATAGCTATATTATATGTTCATATTTTCGGCAATAACATAGTTTATCAGTCTCCACAGAATTTTTGTATTATTTACTTGCAAATCGCCACTTTCCACATTAATATTTATGCCAACATTAATTTCATTTTTTTTTTCACGAAAATGTAGAATTCGCCAGTGTAGTGTTGCATAGATTTCATGTACTCTGGTTGAAAATATTATTGAATGAAGCTGGTTCATGCTGCTAACTAGTAATCCAACCAACTAGGGGTTATGATTATAAACATAATCTTACATTGTGTAATAATTTGCAATTAAATTTAAGCATTGTTCTCGAAACGAGAATTGTTCTTACATAGATTCTGTATAATTATATATATATATATATATGGACATCTTGTATTCCTCATCTAAAATTGTAATATTTGTGACTATATAAAGGCGAAGATTTACAGATATAAAGTGGTGGCAAAAATTATGAATATACGAGATTTATTTGGCCAGTGTTAATAGAGCGGTCTACAATGTATAGACAAAGTGATCGCCTTGTTATAGCCTCTCTTCATGTATGTGGTGATAAACAAAATTTTGACTTAAAGGTTTTAAAAACTAAAGGGAAAGCAAATATCGAAACACTTTATCTACCTGAATACTTCACAATGTATCTATGTGTTCACAACATTAAGGTACGTAGTGTGCTAGTGTGTCCGAATGTATTTATCACTTGATACATAGTTTAAACATAATTTAGAATAGTATTTGTTTTCTCTGACTTGTTCATCATGCTTGTTATTACATTAAGTCTACATATAAGCAACCGTATGCAACGTATAATGTATACTCTCCAAATTTTAATATACGCGTGTATATTCGCAGTATGACAGTAAACGTACACTATACGTGTAACACATTAATATATTGTTATTATCATTAAAGAAACGGGTCGTATTTATCTTGAAATGATCAAAGCAAGTTGAATGAATGCTAGGCGTGTCCACTAAGTTATCTGCATTTTACTAGCCGAGAGGTTTTTGTACAGATCTAACAGAAGGAACATGCTGATAAAGCAGGGAACTAGACCCAGAACATCTGACATAGTACTAGAACATATCGCATATAAATAGAACATTTGACATAGTACTAGAACATATCGCATATAAATAGAACATTTGACATAGTACTAGAACATATCGCATATAAATAGAACATTTGACATAGTACTAGAACATATCGCATTTAAATAGAACATTTGGCATAGTACTAGAACATATCGCATATAAATAGAACATTTGACATAGTACTAGAACAAAGAAGAAATCTGTTTAAATACCCTAACTGCCATCTTGATTTGATCTTTTGACCATCATGTCTATTTGAATATCTATGTGTATAATATACACGTATACAGTGTTACATTTAATAAATAGTATACATAAGGGGGAAGTAAAGAAAGCTAAAGGAAGGGAAATTAAAAATGGGCCCTAGAGGGTGAATAGTTTGAGATGGCACCCTAGGTCCCGCGCCTAATGCTAGAGGGTCTATAGATGGGCTACATGTCAGGACCGGCCAAGGAGGGAGACATGTATCTTGTCCTGGCCTTTATGAATCTCGTATACATATTTCAAGGTATCGGCATCGGGCTGGGGTGGGGGCATTTGGGCCCACATGTAGCCAGTTGTCTAGGGCCCAAAAATTTGTGGCGGCTGCCTACCTGCGGGCTTAGAGAAGTCAGTATATTACTATACTGTGTAATTGTTTTTTTTTTTAATGTATAAGAGATTTTTTGGTGTTGCTAAATCTTCTAAGCGGGAAGTTAGTGAAATTTAAGAATAATAAAGAAGAACAAAGTAATCGACCTACCGGACCTGTCCGAGGCGGCGTCACTGGGAGTGAGAGTCCGGTGCACTGTTGTGGTGTGATGTCCGGACCCGCCGTGGGGAGGCGACGAGAGCGCCGACTCCGAACCGGACGGCAAAGGGTTGGAATCACTAAGATGATGGTGCAGGTGATGGTGGTGCATGGTCATGCCTCCGTGGTGGTGATGAAGGTGGTGTCCGCCGCCGATGTGGTGTCCGCCTCCGATGTGGTGTCCTCCAACTACGAGCTCGTCTAGGCACAGAGACGCATTCAATGCCGAGTTCATCTATACGGACTGTCCGGGGTGATAGTTTCTCGTCCGGATGTATGCCCAAAAAAGTAGATGACCCCTGCCTTTCAGGAATGTGTTCCCTGGCACTGTTCCTGGCAGTTCCCGAGAGTTGGCTTGCTGAACCAGTTCCCTCTAAACTCTTTTCAATTGTACAACGATGTGTCAACCAGTAAAACCAATATTGATCTGCTAGTTGTCGAAGACTTTTTCGACACTTATTCTAGCCTCTGAACAGAATGTTCATCTTGTAAGAATGTTACGATCCCATCCCATAATTTCCACCGTTCCGGTGTAGCATCCTCTTAACTAAATAAAATAATAAACGTCTGTAATCATGAATACAAACTGGCTAATATTAAATCACGCTACACAGTCTTAAATTAAATTATACAGACGTATAAGGCCACACCACACAAGACAAAATAAGCTCCTAATCTAGGTCTAGATCTAGGCGCTTTGGTGAATCCATTAGAAATAGTCAAAGAGATAATAGTAATTTCACTTATTAATTGCATAAGTCTGCTTTGGTAATAGTATTATTCTGTAGTCCATTGTAATGGTTTGTTTTATTTGTTTTGTAGTCTATTATTCATACATTTTTTTTGTAGTATTTATATTTTTTAAATTTAATTTTTGAATTTTAGTCACTCTATACATTAACACTAATTACTTGAATGTTTGGTTCATTAGACGCTGCTTTAAAATTTAGAAATAAAATTTTCATTATTTAAATCAGTGTTTAGTGTTTATTACGGAGAACCAATATCCTGTTTTTTTTTTTAACATACATTAATCTGAGGCTGTTTATAGACATTGGTGTTGTTTGTTTTCTTCTTCTAGTTGTTTGACCATTTTAATTTAAAATTGTTTAAAATAGTGTGTCTATATTTAGCACTAAAGACAATAAGTTAAATCTGTTTATTATACGCTAATATTTGAAATTAATTTGGTCAACACTATATGGAATAACAAAGGCGTAGTGAGCAAAATGTGCGCCCGGGGCAAAATACATTATTGGCGCCCCCCCCCCCAACACATTTTCCATAAATATCACATAAAAATAAAATCTGTGTGTGACGCACCCTGAGGGTGGCGCCTGGAGCATCGTGCCCCCCTAACTACGCCTCTTAAGAATACGATGGTTTATTAAAAGTAATATTGAAACATGTTCTAGTAAAGAAGTTAAGGTATAAATTTAGTAGGTCTAGTTCAAAGCTGTCTAATCTACTTTCCTTTTCTCGAGTGATCTGTTCAGAATTGGAAGGAATTTTGTCAAAACTCAATATAGATCGTGCTGTACAATCCATTCAAATACTCTAAAAGTCACAAAGATAAAGGCACATTTCTTATTGTATATTCTAGAACAAGTTTGTACAAGTACACCTTCCTTAGTGATATTAGAACATGGAATTGGTTGCCTGAATCAGCCAGGAAAACAAACGACTTAACAGAGTTGAAGCCATTAACAAGCATGACTAGACTGACCTAAGGACACGTGAAGGACGTAAGCCCGTTTTATTAAACAATGTCTGTGTTTTATAAGATGAACTAAGAATTATAATTAATGTATAGTTCAGACGGAAAACGTTTATAACAGATCTTTGATCACTATATGGTTTAGTACAGTAGAAAGTGTTAGAAAGTATGGTGTCTTCAAGAACTAGACCACTACTCTAGAACTAGACCATAACTCTAGAACTAGACCGTTAAGCTAGAACTATACCATTACGCTAGAACTAGACCATTAATATAGAAATAGACCATTACGCTAGAACTAGGCCATTATTCTAGAAATAGACCATTATGTGCAAATAAGGAAAACGCTGAATTGTACAATACAGTGTATAAATGTAACACTACAAACAGTGCCAGATATTACCAAGTTGAAGCCCTGTGCAGAATTTTTCTGGAGGCCCTTTCCCTGTGCAATCTTAACTGTAAGCGCATTCAATACAACTTATACATCTTAAAATCTTGTTCTATTTGTAAAGAAACAAACAGACTACTTGTAGGCCTACTATTCGCACATTTTCTTATCTTTAATTTGCCTGTTTTTGTAAAAACATGTACATTTTGTTTATATTAAATGCTCCCATTAAGGGTGAGTTCCTCTGCGGTCTCACAGTGTTGAACAGTGAGTAAATCCAGCCCTGGTAGCAAAGCGACTATTGACTTTTAATCTTTTTAACGCGAGTACGAAATAGTTGGCTACATGATATGAAATAAATTGCATGCGATTCATTGATCGACATAATGCTTTAATTATGCGAACCTAATTATATGTCTAGACTTAATGTCCCAAGAGAGTTAGTCCTACTAGATCTAGATCTATATGGATATATATCAATATACAATGTGAAAGTACTACACACGGCTCATATATTAACCCCCAGGTCCACTTAATAAACACAGTTAATGAACAGTCTTATAAAGTCTAGATGTCAACTAAATACGCAATGATTGTTTAAAATAAATACCTAGATCTAATATGTCAGTCTTCTAGGCCTAGACAATTAGATTTAATTTTCACTCTCTGGTCCAAAGTTTCAACAGTTAGTTTATATAATAAGTAATATTAAGACTATATAGAAATATGTATTACTAAGACTATCTAGATTTAGGTAGATGATCTATTTACCGTGTGACTGAAAGATAAACCGATCAAGTAGAAAAAACACGACTCCGCAGTGAACACACACCAGATACGAAAATAAAAAAAAATATAAAAAGTTGTTTGGTCTCAAAAATCACTGACGAATAAGCGAATGTAGTCCGAATGGTCTTAATGGCGTGACTCAAAAAGCTTAGCTAGCCAGTGGCTACTAAGGACATGCACACACAATCAGAAGTTGATGCGGTAAGCAGTTCAAAGCCCAGGTCTCGAGGTTTTTGGGCTCAGCTCTGGCTTTCAAGTCGAGGCTCCGTCTTTGCAACGGTAGGGGGAATAACTCTTTTTCAAATGTTTACCACTATGGTACGGCCTCGGAGGGGGAGAAAGAAAAAAAAAAAGGGAGAGAGAGAGAGAACACTGGACGAGCGGAGAGCGAGAGAGACACGCTAAAACAGAGGCTAGACGGCTCTGGCACACGGGGGCGACTACCGCTGTGTTCTCCGAATCTCAAAGTGGGCGGGATCTCACGCAGGAGTTTTTCTCTCCCCTTTGCCTTTTCCCCCCCCTCCTTTCATCGCGTCTATGAGGCGCGAGGAGGCGTGGCCGAAAATGGGCGTGGCCTATTTTTATCCCCGCGAGTCATTAGCCGTCAGCTAAAAAGGGGGCGAAGCTTTAAATCGTCATACGTCTGCCCGTTAGGATCTTGGAGAGTTTTTCTCTTCTTCTATCTTCCCCCCCTCTCTCTCTCTCTTTCTCTCCTTCCTTCTTACTAAAAAATCCAGAACGACTTTGTTTCATCCTCTGACAAGCTCACACCTTGCAACTCCCCCACTACCCCCCCCCTACTCTCTTATATAAGCCCCCAACCCTCTCTCTCTCTACTCACAAACAGCCTCGAACATTTTTTTTTGTTATGCCAAGGGTGAGGAAGTAAGCCAAATAGAAGAGAGGAGGTGAGTTCTCCCCCCCCCCCCACACACCCCCCGTATGAACAAGTCTCGACACCAGGGGTCTTCCTTTCACGCTCAACACCCTAGTGCTATTATTACATAATCCGGCGCCCCAGGGCGAGTGATATAGGGAACTATTTCACCTCAGCCACTCTCAAAACCCTTCACACCCCTTTTTTTAGGTCAGGTCTCATCATTTCTATAATTCCATTCATGAAAAAAAAATCTGAAGTCATCAAAACAGCTTTAATTAGAAGTTATCGCAAATCTACACAAAAAATCCCTTTTATTAAAATTCTTCTATTTTCCAAGAGCACAAAATGGAACCAATACAAAACTAAATTATCAATGCAGTCTAAAGGGTCCATACAGTGCCGGTTCTAAAACAGGGCATTGGAAGCCAACGGGAAATAAGAATTTTCGGTGTATATTGTTAGGAGCCCCCGCGCTGAGTCTTTTGCGGATTAGTCTAACCGAGGGTAACACTAAAATAAGCAAACCATTAACACAGGTGAAAGGCCAACACTAAAGATACTCGCCGCTGATGAACGAAGCCGAACAAGGAGCTTCATCGAAATTTGAACCCAGGACCCCAGGTTCAGAAGCCAAGCGCTTAGCCTCTCAGCCACCGCCCCTCCCCACCGCTCTACAAATGGTACTTAATTTCGATCAACGAACAGGCAGTGCTTTTGGCCCGTCTTTCCATTTCAACATTTATCATCAGTGCCCGCAAAGACCTTCCTTCACGGAACAGTACCAGGCAAAAAATAAGAAGAGGTAGACAGAGAAAGCGGTGAGAACATAACATGAAAGAAAGGATGGGCCTGCCGTTGAAAGCGATTCTATTGAATGCAAAAGACAGGAAGGAATGGAGAAAGGCGGTCAACAGATCATCTGCAGTGCCCCAACGGTCCGACAAAATAGTATATATTCGAAGGTGAAGAACTGTCTCATCCGTATTGTAATAAAAAAGTTACAAGAATATGGTGTAGCCAGCACAACATTTCATAATAGATTAGAAACGGCCGTTAATCTGGTTATTATTATTATAGCTTTTATATAGCGCTACTTTCATGCTTATAGCATGCTCAGAGCGCTTTGGTCCAATCTCATTTGTGGACCAGGTGGGGGGGAGGGGTATCTAGGAGTTGGTTTCCCGTGCTGCCTTTGGGCGCTCAGTAAACACAACTCTGCCCGAGTCGGGTGTCGAACCTACATGTTTAGCCTGTACTTTGCATTGTCTTCTTTTGCCTGCCACTGCTATAAGCCTGGTGCTGTTCCCCGTAGGAAAGATCTTGGTATGTACAGAGAATGTGAGGTTGAACCGAAATGTCAATCTAACTTTAAATCTTGATCAATGCCTGTCAATGGGTCCTTTGATCGTGTAGCGATAGTATGTTACAAAAGTGATTCTAAGTATTAGAACTAAAACTATATAAGGTAATTATTACTAAAATATTAGGATGTATTGATTCTAAGTGCTAGACCTAAAACCATATAAAGTAATACTATTACTAAAATATTATGATGACATTAAAAGTGATCAACATAAAACTATGTAAGGTAATACTATTACTAAAATATTAGGATGTAGTTTTTATAAGTGATTGATCTAAAACTGTATGAAGTAATACTATTACTAAAATATTTGAATGTATTTATTATAAGTGATAGACCTAAAACGATCTATACTAATACTATAATAAAAAATAGTAGAACGTAGTGATGTTTTCTTAGGATGTACTAAAAACTTTTGAATGTAGCGATATACCAATAATGTAAAAAGGTTTTGTAACGATATAAATTTAACGATATATCTTACAATATTGATATACTCTTTTCAAATATTGACTTTATTTTTGCGTGATACCTTGCTGGATCTAATAATATTTAATCGGCATGAATCTACTAAAAAATTTATATTACATTCATCTAGTCATGTATTATACATCTCTAGTGGTGAGAAGCAAGTCTGGTTTATTATATTCGAAGTTATAATGTATCGCGGCCTTAATAAATAACGGTAGTGTGTCATTAATCTTGATAATGTTTTGGTGCCGTTAAAACTCTTGATAGAAAATTCAGTTTGTTAAAGCAATTCGTAGACCGTCATAAATCACTTAGTAGAGATAGCAGACAGAATTGACCTATTCTGGGAATGACTCTATATAATATAGCTTGTGTACTGTACTGTACTTCGTTGTGCCTTAGATATAATGCAATATTATCGTTAAATAGTCGTATAATTTTATGATCGACCTATCTGTCCATCCGCATGACTCTGTTCTGTCACCTTCTCTCCCTTTCTCTCTCTCTCTCTCTCTCTCTCTCTCTCTCTCTCTCTCAATCTATCATTCTATATATCTATGTATATATGTATATATGTATCCATGTATCTATGTATCTATCTATATATCTATCTATGTATCTATCTAGGTATCTATCTATGTATCTATGTATCTATCTATTTATTTATGTATTTATGTATCTATGTATTTATGTATCTATGTATCTATCTATGTATCTATGTATCTATCTATGTATCTATGTATGTATCTATCTGTCTGTCTGTGTATCTATGTATCTATCAATCAATCAATCAATCAAATAATCAATCAATCTATCTATCTATCTATCAATCTATCTATCTATCTATCTATCTATCTATCTATCTATCTATCTATCTATCTATCTATCTATCTATATCTATATCTTTATATCTATATATAAGGGAAAGAGAATCTACTACTCTACTAT
Organism: Biomphalaria straminea; assembly: GCA_021533235.1. Lineage (NCBI taxonomy): Eukaryota > Metazoa > Mollusca > Gastropoda > Planorbidae > Biomphalaria > Biomphalaria straminea. The sequence continues at coordinate 3,860 of JADKLZ010057366.1, read as the reverse complement.
ACTTGTACATGTATAATGTATACCACAATAGTGTGCATTGAGAAACGGTAACTCTTTATCAAACCAACACAGAAAGAACAGTTTACAAACAAAAAACATAGACCAAGGGACACAACCCGTTTAAATAGATTCACCTACCTTTAAGGCACGTATATCCCCTGACTGAACAGCTTGCTCAGAGCTTGTTAGTGATTGGTCCACCGGAGGGGGGAACCCACGCGTCAATCAAGCAGACTTCTTTCGCATTAAGGTGAACTCTTACCGCTAAACCTGACAAATCGTTTCTACTCTGCCCCCCCCCCTCACTTTTCCCCCAGTCATCTCACGTCAATTCCTCTCTTTACTAGATCTACGCCTCCTTTTCGCGGGGCCAGCTACGTATCCCAGAATGCAATTGTTTACATTTTTTTTTCTTTACTTTGCACGTCTACACATGTAGGCCTGCTCATAATCGTCTGTGTTTGTGCGCGCGCGTGCGTGCGTGTGTGTGTGTGAGTGTAAACACGCCTAGTTACGCTAATTGACAGTTTAGAATGTAGCCGCGGAGTCAAGTGCTAAGACTGGACTCTGTTTTAATGACTAGAGGATAAGACATTGGATAAGTAGCCTCCCGGCATATGACTTAGTAGAGAGGATGTTGTCAGAGGTGGAGTTGGCCAAAAGCGAAGTCATGTCCTGGAGATGTTTGGGTGACAGCGGGGTTAGTGGCGAGGGCCGGGACTCGAACTCGTCTCTGGCATAACGCCATATAACCTTCTCTCCCTTTCTCCAACGTAATCTGACCAGGAGGCAATATGATAGTGCCCTCATGACAATGGGTTATTGTTAAATCATTTATTGCAGTGGTCTGTCATAGAGGTAGTCTAGTATATGGGTTTTAACTCAAAGATGTCAAAAGAAAGAATACGACGCAGTGATGAGTTTGTGCTCTTAGCACATAACGAAGCCGAAGAGGTTCGGTTCCAATGTTGGGCATTTAACTGCCCCCCCCCTTTTTTTTTTAACAGCCGCCCCCCTTCCTCTCTTAAGCCGAAAAAGGTTTGGCACTATTGTGACATGCATGTAATACGCACGACAGCAGCGTTTTGTTTTGTCCAGGGCTTTTGGAAGAGAGGATTTCATCCTTTGAAGCCCCCACTCATGACATGATTATGAAACTGTTTGAATGGGATATGGCTATCTTTAAAGTCACAGATTAAACCGTGCTTGTTAAAGCCCCGTTGGTAAATGCTCTGTTAGTTAAAGCTCTGTTAGTTAAAGCTCAGTTAGTTAAAGCCCTGTTAGTTAAAGCCTTGTTAGTTAAAGCCCTGTTAAAGTCATGTTAGTTAAAGTCCTGTTATGTAAGGCCCTGTTAGTTAAAGCCCTGTTAGTTAAAGCGCTGTTAGTTAAAGTCCTCGATGGAATCTTGTGATTTTGTGGGAAGCGTGGTCGAGAGGCTAACTTGGCTTGGCTTGGCTACCTAGAAGGGGGCTCGGGTTCGACACCCGACTCGGGCAGAGTTGTGTTTACTGAACGCCTAAGGACAGCATGGAAAACCAACTCCTAGATATCCCCCCCCCCCACTGGTCCACAAATGAGATTGGACCAAAGCGCTCTGAGCATGCTATAAGCATGAAAGTAGCGCTATATAAAAGCTATAATAATAATCAAGGCAGTGTTGAAAATAAATCTTGTGTAATGTTGCCCTCCATTATTAGTATTATAATGCCGGAGATATTCGTTTATAATGTAAAGTCAAACAGAACTACTTCTTAGATAAATACAAAGCATCTATTCTAGAACTTGAAATCATTAGGGTAATCAAACTTTTTAAATAAACTAATTTGATTACAATACATTTACAAACGTCGTGGATGCCCCGCAACAGTTCTTTATGTAGCCTACAATCTTTTTCTCTTGCTGGAACTATCAAAGCTTTTTTTTTTTTTTGGCGCTATAGAAAATTCTGTTGTGGTCTTAGTTTGAACTGACTAATGTAATTCTTCTTGCTGCGCAATGGGCCCCATTCACCAATCGTAAACAAACAACATTTAGCCACGTGATTCTCAATATCTTCTATACAAAGTATTTCATCCATCGTGTCTGTCACGTGATACGTATTTTTCATTGTTTTATCAATATTATGACGTGGCTAAATGTGTTTATTTACGATTGGTGAATGAGGTCCATTCATGTATGTTCTCAAAATACACCATTGACAAACTAAACAAGTTTATTTTTAGATATATGACCTTGACGCATACATAACGTGACAGTTAGTGTATTCAAACTTCTATTACCAAGAATAAAACTCAAATATAAAAAAAAATACTTTTTGAGTTTAAAACAAAAGGGAGGTATAGTAACATTATAATACGAACAGTTAGGAAAGTTGGATACTACTGAACTGACCAGACGATCACTGAAGTGACCAGACACCTGAAGTGAAGAAGCAAGTCAGTCGTCGATTGTTATCAGGGTGGTATCAGTTATCTCGTGGACACTACATCCTGCCGGACCATCCCAAACTAATGACAGGGTCAATTGGAGTAGCGGCGTATGTATCGGCACAGGAGAAGGTGTTATTGACCAGAAGTTGAAGCGAGCTGTCCATGACTGACCACCGGTAATGATGCGCGCAATCTTGTCGCCAGCAAAGAAAATTGTCAACAGATCGTTCCATATAAAAGAATGGTAAAGGGGGGAAAGAGAGTGATTTGTACGAATCAAGACTAGATCGAATCACTCTTGTTAATGACAGCGGAAAAGGGAGTGAGAGAGAGAGAGAAAGAGAGAGAGAGAGAGAAAGAGAGAGAGAGAGAGAGAGAAAGAGAGAGAGAGATAGAGAGAGAGAAAGAAAGAGAGAGAGAGAAAGAGAGAGAGAGAAAAGAGAAAGAAAGATATTTTGTCATATTTTCTAGAAAGAAACAATCTTAATTATTTAAAGTGATTTTCAAAACAAAAATGTACTCTTAAAATACAAAAACACACTATGTCTATGTTGTTGCTTTTCATTTTTCGTGTAAATCCCATGTCTAAACATATAGCATATGTATATGAATCTATATAAATCCTTTGTATTCATACATATTATAAGTAAGAGTATTATTAATAACTAGTATCCCATAGTCCTCGTGTCACTTCCTCAAACGCCCAGATTATATTATGAACTATCAAAGTAGTGCATTGTTCCCCAAACGGTGTTCTGAGGAGACCTAACATTCAGAGAGGCCCGATTAGGGTTTTCACGAAATACTGGATTAATTAACTAGTAGACAACCAGGGGAATTTATCTCCATAAAAAATTAGCAAAATGTTTTGCTTAATACTCCGAATGTTTGAATTGTTCCGTTAAGGAAAATGTTTGGAAAACCCTGAAGTAGACTTTGGTCTGAAACCTATCTTACAACTGGTTAAAGAGAGATAATCCAGTATTTGATTTTTTTTTTTAAATGTTTTTTTTCATACAGGAGACAAGCTGTTGTACTAAACAGCTCACAGGTCGTGAAGTAGCATAAGTCAGTGTTCAGGGCTACTATAACCATTGGTCTCGCTTAAAGAAACGTAATTACAACTTTTAAAACACGACCAACTGGCGAGAGGAAATTTTATCCCGAGAAACCTTGGGTTGGTAAAGTAATTAGATTAGAACTGCACAGTTACTAAAAGCAGATCTAGTCATTCCATAGAATGGTTGACTAGACTTGACTAGACCTACATTAACGTATCACCTAGGGGCCGTCTGGTTATATCGATGGTCCCGGGTTCATACACTGACCGCTGCCATCCCCCGTCGTCCTGCGGGAGGTTTGGACTAGGAAGTAAGGAACATTTGAAACATGTAAAACATCTTATCCGAAACATGTAAAACATCTTATCCG
>JADKLZ010057365.1:3382-28500 GCA_021533235.1 Biomphalaria straminea | reverse complement strand
TTAATTTCTATGTCATGATAAGCATGATATATTTCTTTTTTTTTTTTGCTTATTAACAAGTATATATGAAATACAAATGACTACAAGATCTTGATCAGTATAGAGAATATTAAAATTAAATACTTGAGGCTCGTAACACAAAACTTCAAAGAACCCCATCATTAGATGGCGGCCTTCATCAGTTGTGGAACAACAGTAGTTCATCTCATGGAACGATTTGGTCTACAACACAGTGAAAACAGACAAGATCTCCGTGAAGAGTTATTTAGCTCAATTTCAGGTCCTGGTAACAAGTCCATCTCGTGGGTTGTCTATAGAACCTACCCTTTTTCTTCTACTTGAAGTTTCATCCAAAAAAATTCCAATTCATTTCTTTAACTTTTGCTACTTGAGTTTTCCAGCCCTCGAGTCAAATGTATGGTTTTAATTTTTTTTTTTATTCAGTAAAGAGTTGAATAAAGAAAGAGAAAAACAATATTTAAAAAACTTATATTAAGTGTAATTATATCAATTAGTTTTAGTAATTAATAAATTTTAGGTATTATTGAAGTCGACACAATAAATCTGTGCCATTAGAAATATTTTTACTAATTGTTGTTGTTTAGCTTTTACCTTTCTGAATGCGCTATGATCCTATCACTTGTCTAGATCAGTTGTGAAAGTAGATGCATGCTGTCAGGGAAAAGAAATAATAGTGCAAAGCCGTACAGACAGACAGACAGGAAGACAGACAGACAGACAGACAATGTGAGCTGACATAACTTTTGAACAAATATTAAATAAAATATATGACTTTCTATTCTAGACATGAACAAAGTCAAAGAGTTAAACCAATGTTTCTTTTATTTTCATTTTCTGCTATGTTTTGATCATGTTCTTGGTTCAATGGGAAAAAAAAACATTAATAATTCATTAGTGTATACAATCAAATCATTCAAATGAAAATACAGTAGACAATTAACACGATTTTTAATAGTTTTTAATGAGTTTAAAGTCATATTAATTTAATCACTGTTATATCTCAAAAGGAAGAGAGAGAGAGAGAAAAAATGTTTACATATGTACAGAATGTTTCCATGGCAACATTAAATGTATGGCAATAGGATCATTGAATGATCAGAGACTGCGGGAACACAACGAGGAGCGGGGACGTACTTACACACACACACATAAACAACATGTTACTGTTGAACTCTGGGAAGGAAGCTGGGATCGCTATGGTACTGGGAATGACATAGCTTACGCTTAAAAGATGATCTTTTTTTTTTTTTTTTCATTAGTTAGTTTATAAGTTTCATTATAGTTGTGACTTATACTCCTTTCATTAGCTTTCTATATCTTGAACCATGAACTTGTAAGTTCAACAAGAGTCATGTATGATTTCTGTAGATATTGTTTGGTTACATTTACAATCTATATGTACCCGAACATAAGCTATTCGAATTACCTCCCCCTTTCTGAAGGTTGATTTTAAAATGGTTTACAAAATTTGAATTAGAATTTGTATGGAGGTTACAGTATCCTTTAGGTCAAACCATGCGTAACAAGTTGTATGTTGATAAAATAATTTCTAGAGACAAATATATTTTCAGTACACGATTTCATCATTATGAAAGTATTTTATATTATGTTCAATATCAGTATGTTCAAGTCTAAGCTAAATTAATTTAAAAGAAACACTTTTTTTTTTATAAATTCTTAAAGGATTTGAATAAAAAGGTTGAATGTTTCCCCCATGCAATGTATGGAGCAGATGATGTAAAGGTCATCTGTTTCTGTGGCCTTCGGATAACGAGGATGTTATGTGAACAGCACAACGACCAACCGACTTTACTTTTCCCCAACTTATGTCAGAGATGGGTAGACTCAGGGGCGCCCAAAGATTCCGAAATTAAAAATCCCAGGATTGGAACACGGGACCCTCGATTTGGTAGAAAAGCGCTTTACCATTCAACCACTGCGCCTAAAAAAGGGTGCACGCCATTTTAAAAACAATTCAGAGATTTAATTTTTTATTTTTTTTTACGTTTGGGATGTTCCATGAAGAATTAAAGTTCGCTACATAATATTGCTTCCTAGACTTAACTCCTCGCAGGAAAGCGAGGAATGGCAGCGGACTGGGTTTGAACCCGGGGATACCGAGACGACAGTCCAGACCGCATATCACACTACACAGACACGCAGCAATTTAAATTTAAAGACTCAATTTGACTTTTGTTAATTTACATAAAACAAAACGAGATCGTCCAGCAGGTTCGAATGTAAACATATTTATAATCAGTGGAAAACAAATATTAACTCTATCTCTCCGTAATTATTTTCCACGTACACGAAGGAATTATTATTTTTTTCCCACTTGTATTTCACTAGTTTGATAGGGTTAAACTTCAATAATGGTTTTCTTTTAATCAGATGATGTTATAACTGGTAGAGATCGATGTATGCCCTTTTTACGTAACACAAATAAATGTTTACAAACCTAGAAATTAAGTTAATGTAATAGGGTCAAATCAACGATGGTATCGTCAATCTGGAGAGAAAGAGTTGGAAAGAGTTAAAAGAGTTTCGGTTCACATTCTATATAATACAACTTTGTCTGAGAATTGATTAATGTTATTATTTTATTTTCATAACTAAAAAAGGTTTCTAAAAAGGTTTCTAAACAATTGTATTATATAAATATCAAAAATACAATAGTAATTGAATCGAGTTAAATAACTATTAAATCAAATTTCAAGAAATGAAGTGTATCATGTTCAAAGAAGGTCAAAATAGTTGTTATTATTAATAGACATTAGGAACTCTCACTGAGGGAATACAGTACAATTGAGAATAAGAAACATACAATAACATATAGTGAACAGCAATATTGATATGATTGGATCTCAGAAATGTGTTTTTTTGCCAATAAAGGACAGCTGCGATAGAGTCCGCACGGCTCTCCTCAAGCGCAGGTGTCGAGATACATGTGGCGTGTCAACACATCTCCAAAACGGCTTCAGATCCTAAAGACAATCAATGCGTCTTGTAAGCGACATTTGTATCCGAGAAATATTGACTTTCAAAGCATAACACATTCACAATGATATGTACACAGATAGTGGATAAACACTGTTTCAAAGTTTGTTATGGTTCATGATTAGTTTGTACAAACATTGTTCAGTTTGTTAAATTGTTTTAGAAGTCCGTATATACCTCATTACCCTATCCTTCAGGTCGAAAAATTGGTCGTAAGCTCACAAGAGTTTAATAGTTTAAACTCCAGTTGAAGCCACGACAGTGCAGTGTGAAAGTGATCAGATCAAATGCCCGAGAGTTGTTTGGTTTTTGTTTGAATATCAGTGAATATTATATTCAAAGTGGCCCTAACCTTTCTCAAGTTGCTTTAGACATGTAGACTATTGTCCTTTTTACCTAATAAGCTAATCCAATATCTTTATTATAAAATTTCATCCTTAAAATACTCCTTAACGAAGTCTTGATGAATAAAACTGTTAACAAATCTCAATACAAATATCTCAAAATTTCGATTGTATGGTCTACTTTTGATCATAATATCGATGTGTGAAAGTATGTATTTTGTAGACATCTAAACTAAATTACCATTTTAATAAAAGGCTAAGTGACCTAAGTCGTTTGGTCATAAAACTATCCATTGATACTGACCTCTCTATAGTATTCTGTTATGGTTGAGATCTGACGATTCATTATTGATTTCAACATTTAATCTGTATTTCTATGTTGTTTTTTTGGTTCATCCTTCCGTTTTTAAAGTTGACAACTGACTGCACAGCGGATTCCTAGCAGCTAAACCTTTCTTCATTCCTTCTTTGTGTGCGTGAGATTCCTACTATTGAGCGCTGAAAAATTTCACTCTTTTTGATGGTTATGGCCGAGAAATCGCATGACGCGATATTTTGAATTTCAACTTCCTAGCCTAATACACTAGCGAACGTTTGATCATGAATTAAGTTTACAGATAAAATATGTGGAGTTCACTGTTTATACTTTAAAAATATATTTCCTTTAAGTCATACAGTCATACGACTGATATTTCTTTTCGGGTTTATTTTACTTTGTCATGATCATGTAGGATTGTAGTGATGATCATCAGACGATATTAAAGCCTTAAATAGCCGTGTCGACACTTCAACTTCAACTAAAATGTCTGAACAAGATTTTTTTTTAAAAATGTGATTGTTATTTAATGCTACTGTAATCCCCGCTTCGTGCTTAAATGCCTTTGAATTATACAGGAAAACTTAAAAGCTAGACTTTGAAAAAACCTGAAATAGAACGCTGTATTGTTGACTTGTTTTTATTCAAGAACTTTCCAAGCTATACATATATATATATAAATATCTTTGTGTTGTTCTGTGACGCAGTCTAAATTTTTGTTATGATATGGTTACACGGAAGTGTTTGGCATGATCTGACACTTCAGTACTGCATTGTTGATGTTGACAGTGTTGGTGTGCACTCTGAGTTTACAGAAAGCTCAGCTCTCGGCTTAAGCTCAGCGGGTCAGAGAGCTTAGAGATGCTGCTGCTGGACTCTTCGTGGGCTGTGAGTGCCGAGGACGACACGGGGTAGGTGCTGTGTGCCGGGGAAGGATAGGGCTGAGGGGCATGTCATACGGCTGCGCTGTTGCCCACTGTGGCGTACTGGCAGGCGGACAGCGTTGGCTGTCGTGACGGCATCGAGGGGTAGAACGGGGAGGAGTGCGCCTTGGCCTTCAACCTCAGCGCCGCGATGCTGTTCGTACACTGGTCTCGGTTGTAGATGTAAGGCGGGGCTGGCGGCCCGTAAGGGCACGGGGCCCCCGGAGAGTTCATGCTCCCGGGGACGCTGCCCGAGCCCATCATGGACGAGTTGATGCTGCTGATGGGCCCCGGGGAGGAAGAGAAGCCTCCGAGGGACTGCGTGGAGACCACAGAAGAGAGGTGGGGGTTCACAGAGCTGTTCATATTCATGTTTAAGCCCCACGGGAAGGTTTTGGAGCTGAGCGGAGACGGCACCTTGGCGGCCCAGTTCTGGTAAGGGTATCCCGTGTACAGCCCGTCGTCAAAAGGAGGCTGCATCAAACCGTTGAACTGTGGGCCGAATCCAGTCTTAAATGTCTCCATATTTCTTTCTCTCTTGCGCCACTTTGCTCGTCTATTTTTAAACCAAACCTGCAAGGGAGAAAATAAACAAAATTAATACTTAAAGTTTATTATTGATTTTAATGTAATAAATGTTAAAAAAAAATTATATCCTTGATATAAAACATATGCCCATACTTTGGTAGAGAAAATTCAAATATTTACAAAGTTAAATCTATGCATCTAGTTCTAAAAGAAGCTTTACTCATTTTTATGTATATAGGTTACATCTAAATAACAATGTTTCGAAATGTCCAAGATTCACGATTAATGACATGTAATAATTAGAATTTCAAAGATATATCTTCGAACCGGATGCTAAAAATTGTGTATAGCGAACCATGCCTGTGTCACCAGAGAATGCCGAGTACATCCTTCAAAGCTACATTCTTTATCGAGAGACCCAAACAAAGCACTGGCCCAAAACCTCAATATAGATTCAGATGTCCTTAAGGTTCGAGAACATCCGGTTCCTCTTTATGGACCTCCAGACCAAGGAAAGGCCCTTATCCATGGAAAGGATAAGAAATCGGCTTTTCACCAATCCCTCTGTCCGAAGTCCCGCCTTATCCCAAGTGATAGTGTAATCACACCCGGTATGTCGCTGGACACTGTACCCCCAGAGCCAAACTAAGAGTTCCCTCTCGCGTGCGAGGCCGGAGGCCGAGCTGCGTTGGGGCGCTTCGTATGCCTATAATGTCCCACTGCACCAGTGCGAGGACTATCATAGCTCGTAAGGCCCCGTTAGGGAACGAAGCGGTGTCTGGTTGGACTGGTAAGCGAGCCTTTTTTACAACCCTACCACGTGCAATGTAGAAACCCACGTGTGGTAGCCCACTGAGAGCTTTGTGCCTATCCGACTCCATTAGCGGACGCATCCACGGAGGCACCACGCTGAGGCGAGGGTAGCTGGACTTCCTCCGCCTAAATATAGAAGAAGAAGTGAATGCAGAGCTGCCTAATCTGCAGCCACATTACGCATTTCATCTCTTCTTCTTATATAATACAGACGTTACTTCAAAAAAGAAGATGATTACGTCCTACGCGTCATGCATTCAGTCATGCATATTTACCAGTGACTTAAATTCTGCCAAGTCACTGGTTTTCCTGGCTAGCTCAGGCAACCCATTCCATGCTCTAATGGCACTAGGGAAGAAAGAGCATTTGTACAGATTTGTCCTAGCATATGGGATGAGGAATGTGCCTTTATCTTTATCTCTGATAAAAGATGGCGATCCAAATCATCCAACTTCATAGTAAGTACACAGAAGAAGAGCATATGAGCCTTGAGGTGTCCACAGATATAGGTCAGTATATCGTCCTTCAAGTTATTTTAAAGATCTAGAATCCAGCAGTAAATCTCGTCTTATCGAGTCTTCGAAAATAGCCCACAATTCCTTATAGGATTACATTTGCAACACCTCTTAACATTAAATATTCCTCTGTACAAGAAGTCACACACAAAAGACGAGTATAAAAAAAAAAAAACATCTGTAAAATATAAGCTCTTCAACAAAAGACGGATCGATTTCTATCGATTTCTAATTAAAGTTACAACAGAGGGTTATCCCAGGTAGTTAGACTCAGGTATCCTGCAGTGGAGTTAATAAATATAACCTTTTGTTTAACTATTGTGGCGACAACAATAAAAGAGTCAGCGACTAATACACACAATAAAAAAAAAACTAGGATGAGAAATATTGTAAGCACCACACACATGCTCAGTCACCTCAGATCAATATAGAAATACAGGGTCATCTAAACGTACATTGTAAATACAAGACCACTAGATTTTACTTAAAGGACACTATATGTTAAATAGACTATATCATAGAAAATCTAATGATACACTTATGCGAATCATGGTATATCAAGGTCCGGCCCTAACTATTGCGGGGCCCTATGTGAAACGGATTGCGCGGGGCCCAGTCTGGGTAAGGATAAGCATAATGTCAAAATTTTGTATTAGAAAATGTATGAGGGTTTGCAATAATTTTTTATGAAATGAAAGCTGACAATGAAAAATCAGTAGGCCACGGAAACCGATTTTAAGTTCATAATTTACACCTCGAATTAGCGCGGGGCCAATAATAGTTTTTAGCCCACAGCGGTCGCATACGTTGCAGTGGCCTAAGGCCGTCCTGAGTATGTCGTCACAACTAATTTAATATTGGTAGTAAGTTCCCCTTTCAGACCTTGTGGTCTATAGGGCAGATGATGTAAAGGTCATCTGATTCTGTGGCCCACGGTTAACGAGAGTGTCATGTGGCCAGCACAACGACCGACCGCCTTTACTTTTCCCCAACTAATGTCAGGTACCCATTAGAGCTGGGTGGACTCAAGGGCGCCCGAAAATCCAGAAATAAAAATCCCAGTCTTCACCAGGATTTGAACCCGGGACCTCCAGTACGGAAGCCAAGCGCTTTACCGCTCAGCCACAGCGCCCTCCAATATTGGTAGTACTCAAGTTCCCCATTTATTAAGATATTGACCACATCTACATCGTAGCCCAGAACATACTAGACACATAAAGACCAAGACTTGGTTTTCGAGGATCACTATGAAAATACTGACACACAAACAACGTAAAGACAATTCTAATCTGTTGATAAAACGACGTGAAGTTGTCACTAAAACTAACACTCCGAGAACAGTTGTCCTAGTTTCCAATTTTGTCTTCTCTCAAATTCTATTATTGACAGCGTGCTGAAGCTCTGACCAGGCCCTAACAGGACTCATTTAGATGGAGCAGAGATAGAGAAACACGGTCATACAGAGGCGCCCCCTTCCCTCGAAACCTTACTCACTCCAACGCTCTAAACGGCGCCCTCCAACGCCCTTAAAAGGAACCGTCCCATTTATCAACAATCTCATATACCTGAGGTATCAAACCTAATTTCGCTCCTGTCATGCTAGCTGTGATGTAGATGTACAGAAGAGTTGATTAGACAAGCTCGAAACATGGTTTTGTTTTGTAGGTTGTTTTTTTTTTTTTTGGTCAGCGGTATTAGTTTTTAATATTTTGAAAATCAGTGTAAGTGAAAGGGTGGGGTAGAGGATGGAAGAGAGAGGAGAGGAGGGGAGAGAGGGAGAGTATCTGTTTTCTGAGCTCCGAATCTCCATCAATCTCGCAGGCTCGTGTCTGAGGAGGATGCGCTTCGGTGAGCACCGCGAGGTCGGGTGAGGTCCCCTCGGAGTCAGGTTGTTTTTTAATGATTTAAAGATGACCTCAATATGTTGAGTTAGAAATCTTGATTCCTTCATGTGTGGGCGACTCGGAAGAGAGAGAGAGAGATAGAGAGAAAAGAGAGAGGAGTGATGATAAGGTCTTTAAATGGAAGAGAGTATATCATAAGAGACGGGTAGTGGCTAGTAGTGATATAAATGTATAAATAAAATCTATCGTCTGTCTCCAAGCCCTGGTGTTTGCTAAAACTAAACTGGGTACACTGCAATCTCAATTAGATCAACACCAGCCTGCGTCATCCATACGATGGATCTCAATCTATTGTAGCTCTATGCTAAAATGAATCCCAATTTCCCCTTTGGCACAGAATGCGCTATTAACTACAGTGATGATTGCCAAGCTTATATCAACTTCCTCTGTCTCCGTGTAGGGCACAAGAATTGTATATCTCCCACTTCCCATTCTCGGATCAAGTTAAAACTTTGCGCAATCGTCGTAGACAACACATGAACTTTTTTTTTTTTTTACAAATGAAACAATTACTTTTAATTATAAGCTTTAAACAAGTAAATTTATTTTCATGTAAACATAAAAGGGAGATAAATTATGTAGTATTGAGATATGGCAGGAATTGTGTGGTTATTTTCATTATGCAAGCTTTGCCTTTGCCTTTAAGAAAAAGGTATTTATTTTTTTCATACTTATATTTCGACAGATCCTTAAATAGCAAGAGTTTATGGTTTATCCGCTCTGCAGAATATAAGCAATGTCCATAACCTATATTTTTTTTAAAGGTAAATGCTAATTTTTATGAACTCTTTAGCGTTGTGAAATTAAATTCTGTAAGCGCTTCTTTTTATAGCTTTTTTTCGTTGGCAACAGTGACGTTTATTTTAGTGTCCTTGACATTGTCTAGTTCATCGTGACCTTTTCCAATCTAACTAAACTTCAAACGCAAGAAAACGGAATTGAAGTCAATGAAAGAAATAAGCTTTTCAACACAATGCTCCATGGATCAAATAGACATAAACATGAAGCAATGAGCCATTTTTTTGTGTTCATAAATGGACGTTATTTACCAATTGTAAACAAACAACATTTAGCCACGTGATTATATATATCTTCTATACAAATTATGTAATCCATAAGGACTGTCGCGTGATACGTTTTTGTCATTGCATTATAAATATTATGACGGGGCTAGATGTGTTTATTTACGATCGGTGAATGAGGTCCATTTACAACACATTGATCTCCTTTCTGTGTTCTGTGTTTCGATTTATACGATCCTTTTATACGGTTAGATAGAAAAAGAGGGCAAGCGATATTGAGAGATATATAGGACAGATAATTTAGAAGAGTATTGTAAGAACGACAGAGTGAAAATAAATATTTTGTACACCAGAATCATCAGAATTAGCGAACTATTTATAACCATCCGGCTGTGAAGCTAATTTCCAGTACAGTTAATCTTTGAAGCCGAAATTTGATTTGTGCTTCCTTTGTTGAAATGTTACGTGTCTAGAAAGTCATAAATTTTTTAATTAGTAGAAAATAGAATGTGTGTAAGATTAAATAATATAACCTTGCAGCTTCATTTTTCTTAAATAAGTTTTTTTTTTAATTCATTAAAAAGTCATAATCATTTGATGATGAAAATAATAATAATAATAATAATCTTAATAGTGCCAACGTTCGAGTCTTATTTGACTATTGCAATATTTAAATTCGTAATTATATTTATTATTCTTATTATTTTTTACGGATATTATTGGGTGAAGATAGCAATACATTTTATTTCCCTTTTATGAATATTGATTTTATCAGTGTCAGCGCATGACTGTGAATTTATGTTTTCAATAATAATAGTAATGTAAATAATAATAATAATAACAATTATTACTATTATTATAAGTGTAGTAATAACAACATTTTTCTTCAAATGAAGTAAATGTTTACATAGAAGAAGAGCTGCAGAGCTAATAATAAATAATGGTAACGGTGCCAAAATTTGAATAACTATTTTAAATTGCATGAAATGTAATATCCTGAATTATATTTCTTCTTATTATTTTTTGTCATGTATATTATTAGGTGGAGGTTGCAATACAATTCATTTCCCTTTTATGAATATTGATCTTATTAGTGTCAGTGCAAGACTACGAATTATGTTTTGAATAATATAAAATGTTTGTAAAATGTTTTACATGTTTCGGATGTTCCTTCAGAGTTGAAGATAGTTACTTCCTAGTCCAAACCTCCCGCAGGACGACGGGGGATGGGAGCGGGCAGGGTTTGAACCCGGGACCATCGATAAATCCAAACGACAGTCCAGCGTTCAAACCGCTCGACCAGGCAGCCATATAATAATAATAGCCTAATAGTAATGTTAATAATAATAATAATAATAATAACAATTATTATTATTATTTTAAGTCTAGCAATAACGACATGTTTCTTACAAATATATAGATATAGATGTATAAATAGAAGTAATGCTACTAACAAAATAAAACCTCAATTTAAAATATTGAAAACTTTTGTTGGTAAGAGAAAAACTGCAGACCGAGCCCAGAGGCCAAAGTGTTTATTTACAGTTAGAAGGGATAGTTTAATTTTGATTGTTATATTGATCTACACTAGACAGTTGTGCTTTCCATAATATTATAGCCTATCCTACACAGTCTCTACGGTTTTATTAACTCTTTGACCTCGCAACGACGCTCCCATCGTTGATTCTATCCAGATATAAAGCTATAAATTCCGTCCAAACGTGGAAAATAATTTCGGTGTCAGAGTTAATACCCCGGGATAAGGAGAATCTTTTGTCACTGACAGCACATCGTACAAAACAAAAATGATATGGCACTCACCCAGGGCCCCTCTAAGGCCGCCAGGGCCCCCTCTAAGGCCGCCTTTGCTGAATGAACGTCTGTACCCAATCCAGAGACAATTATTTATTCGTTGTTTTTAAGTGAACTTTTGTACAGAATAATGTTTCTATTTATGATTGTAAACAATTGCTTTTGCATTAGCAACGCCCTCGTAGTAAAAGAATAAGTCCGTCCTGAGTTTTATTTATCATAGTGTAATTGCTAAAGGCTGGTCTATGCTCAACAAATCATCTATCACAGCCTTAAAAGCTACGATCTGCGGGCGTTTTCAGTGCACGGCCCAAAGTTTGGATCTCACTCCCCATTGATCTCAGACCGAGGACATGTTACACTACATTAAAAAAAAAAGCATTAAGACGTATTTGTTTAAAATTGTTGAAATTAATTTGTCATTTTATACAGACAACATGCTTCACCACTTTTAAGAAGAACATTAAGACCTATTTGTTTAGAACTTATTTAGATTAGCTTGTCATATTATACGTTTATGTTTGTAATGTTTTTACAGCGCCTTGAGCATACATTTTTGTTTGTTAACAGCGCTTTATAAATAAAATTATTATTATTATTATTATTATTATTTTAGCTCTCGTGTTTATGTTTGTAATGTTATCACAGCGCTTTGAGCCTACATTTTGTTTGTTAACAACGCTTTATAAATAAAATTATTATTATTGCTAGAAACTAGTCAAGATAAGATAAGATAAGATAATTTTTATTGATGCAATCAAAAGGAAGTTCAGTTTGACTACAATTGACAACCTCACCGTAACTACTGTACAACCTCTGTTATGTGTCTATCATTGCCTATTAATAATGCCTAGCCTAAATCTGGTGTGCATTGCCTATTTATAATGCCTAGCCTAAATCTGCAGTGTATCTGCCATTGCCTATTGTTAAGGGTAGTCTATCATCTGCTCTATATCTATCATAGTCTATGCCCGCTGTGCTTCTACTACAGACAATCTACCAGGGGTTGATCCTGTCCCATCTGTGTGTATGAGGCAAGTACTGTGTGTATTTAAGGCATCGCCTACCCGGAAGATACACAATCATCGCGGACATGTTTAGAGAGGCCAATAGGTCCTGGGTATACAGTTCTGTTTGCTCTTCATGGAAGGCTAGGTCAGGACATGGAACTAGCCACCGAATACAATGTTTTTAACGAACCATTTCACGGAGGCTAAATGAAGGGTTGATTTTGAATTATCTTTCTGCTTTCTCTCTTAATTAACCATATTTTTTTCCCTTTTAATATTAATTTGTTTTGGTAAAAATTAATATTCAACAACATATAACAGTAAACATTATTCTATAATGTTTCTTTGTACATTTATTTTTCAAGGTATACATTTCTAAGTATCAAAATGAAATATATGGTTTCCAATAAACAGAAACCAAATAAAAATTATATAATGTTTTGTTTTTTTTTAATTTCGAACTAATCCTCAAAATACACACATAACATATTTACATTCACAATTTAAGACACGCTGTATAATATCGCAATATTTTAAAATAAAATATCCAAATTATATGAATAATAAATAAGGCCCATCTTCGCGTCCGAAGATTAATGAGGAATAACCTACATATTTTGCCACATCAGAGCAAGCATAACCATTGTCCACTGTTTATAGATTTATTATAAATGATAATTAAATAAAATTGATGGTACGACATATGATAATTTTCAAGAAATTCAAGAAATGGATAATTCGAAATGTTGATCATTCAAAAATTTTAATAAATTTCAAAGTTGATAATGTAACATTTTGATATTCCAGAGCAAGCTAAAAAAAAAAAAAAGAAATCAGAAGATGAAAATATAATTCGTGTCTTGTACCTTAACACTAAACTATATTCGACTGTCCACTATCATAATGACTTAGGTCTAAGATAATACGCTATTATCTTACAGTCTACCAAACCTACTTATTGGAAAAGTTTCAGTCTAAAAGACTCCTCTTAGCAAACCAATAGCCCTTCTCTATAGCCAACCAAAGAGCCCAGATTTCTGGTCTGACAGAATCAAGACATTACCGTGAGACAGTGTATGCTAATTGGCGGCTTAACGGTGGTATGGACAGTAGGCGGTACACCGTTATGTTTTAATAATGCTATAAATATGTATTACTTCCCCGTTAAGTATATTTTTTTTTCTGGTCTCAATGAAGTGAAACGTGGACTAGTCACCGGACTCTGGTCATGTGGTCATGTCCATATAGTGCGCGGGGGTGGGGGTGGAGGGAGGCACTAGTTCCAGAACTCTGGTCAGACTTCATGAGCACCGTAGGACACTTCGCGCGCGATCTACACACCATTTGCATCAGGTTCGGGTTCGAGATACCAGTACAATGTAATAAATTACGTTTAATAGCAACATAGTAAAAGTAAGATACTCCTTTCAGACATTGCGATTTATAAGGCTGTAAATTTAGAGGTAATCTGTGACCCAAGGTTAACTAGGGTGTCATGTGGCAAGCACAACGGCTAACCATCTTTACTTTTCCTCAACTACTGTCAGTGACCCAATTAGAGCTTGGTGGACTTATAAGCGCCCTAAAATTCCCGAAATTTAAAAAAATCATAGTCTTCACAAGGATTTGAGCCCTGGACCCCACAGCTCGGAAGCTAAGCCCTCTACCACTCAGCCACCGCGGCCTATCAATAGGAACATGTCGAACTAAAATGTCCTTGAAGGACATGACCTATCTCTCAGCAATAGTGCTACATCGCATTGACTAGAAGGCTGGTCCTGTTGGTAGCCTGGGCTACAAGTAAACCTGATATAATTCTTTGGTTCACATTTAGATAGATGTAATTGATGGGTTTTAAATTTACAAGATTGTTATCCTAAAATATAGCATGCTTTTAGATATTATAAGTAGTATAAATAGTATGTGGACTTTCATATAAGTGTGGTGTGTTCTGTGGAATCCTGCCAAAGGCCTGCCCACATTAAAAATAAGTGCATCAATTTAATTTTGGCTATGTGAACTTGAATAGTTCTGTTTATTAAATTGAAAGCATAAACTTGTGTTTTTGAAAAGCAAGTATGCACATACATATAAACCATTATTTTGAACAAGATTGAAAAGTTAGTTTCATGTTAATTGGCAAATTTTTTTATCTTGAATTATTCAGATGTAAGAAATTAAGTGTGAGAACTTCTGACTCACAGTGGTATTCAATAAGTTAGCATACAGCATTAGCTCTTTCGTTGTCATTTTTTTGATTACATAAATTAGGGCGCTGTTTTCAGACTCGATAGTACCTCATCCGGTAGACTCGAACCCAGGGCATACGAAAGACAAGCCCAACACTGTCATTCCAGTCGTAGAATTGATTTGAGGACTCCACCAAATGGTCGATCCATGCAAACAAAACGTTGTCAACACTGAAGGTACACCGGGGGATAGTCCCCTGACAGTGTTGACCCTGGGTTTATACTGAGTTAGTTTTACCACGGATTCAAATCTGATGGAATTTATCTACAGACCTACAGATGTACTCCCTCCTCGACCCTTTACAGTGTGTACATAATCTATTTTCGTACACTGTAAAGTATAGACCATCTCTGGCCGGAATGTTTCCCTTTTTCTCGCTCTGTCGATCTAGTTTGTCGTCATCAAAAAAAAATAGACAGACGGTTTGAGTACAGGGAAAGGCAAAAACAAAGATGGCTACTGAGATGTTTGCGTATTAATAGAAAAATCCTAGAGTCTATCTATATATATATTTCTCAAAAGAGAAGTTCAAAAGTTCAAACAAAAACAAGCAACAACAAGTAAATAGGGAAGATCCCAAGGCGCAGCACGCGGTGTGAATGGAAATTGGTGCATCCCAATCCGCACTATTTTGTGAATGAAATGAAAGTGGTGTTTATATAATTCTCTTCTTCTCAATTTTTCTCATAATATTAAAAGTATTTCCAGATTATTGTGTCGTAAGACTATTGAAACTAGAACAACAATACACAGATAGAGTATACTCTCAAGTTTCACTTTAAAAGTACTTTAATTAATATCACAAAATTACGCACATTCGTTCATTAGAAATGATTACGAAAGGTAACTCATCTCTCTATTCCTAGATCTAGATCTAGATCTAAAACTCGAATTCAATTCTAAGATTATAGAACTTCTCTATTCGCAGAGATAGTTTTGTGCTTTAGAACATGAACATACTAATTATAGTCCATTTAATCAAATTAACATTCAAATTTGTTTTTCTAAAGCATTGTTACATGAGTGCAACTCTAAACTTAATATCGCGTAAATTAATGTCAAGTAGCTATTTCTAGCTCCATTCATAGAATTTTTTTATTCATGAATCTACTTATAACAAGTAAATGGAAAGATCCCATGGCGCAGCATGGTGTGAATGGAAATGATGTATCCAAATCCGCACTATTTCCATTCACAAACTAGCATAGACATAAATAAATATAGACTGGAAAAAGGAATTAACTTCATGTAACTTGATTTAATAATTTATACACCTAAAAAATTAGCACGGGTCCAATGAAAGTGCGGGACCCACTGCGGTCGCATATGTTGCAGTGCCTAAGGCTTGCCCTGGAAAATAGCGGCGTATGCTATGCCGCCGGTCGACTTGTGCTAAATAATTGTTGAGTTAAGAAGACTACTTTCCAAGAATTCAAAGATACAATATTGAATTTGAGAAGTTTCCTTAATAAAATCTAAGTAGAATTTCCTAAGTGGGGAAATTTGCTCACTAGATGGCGCAGTTTCGATATCAAAAGTTACATAGCCCATATTTGTTTTCCACTCCTCGGGTCTTCTATATGTTTAGTACAAAGTTGATAAAAACTCATTCTGTCTGTCTTTCTGTCTGTCTGGGAGGATTCTTGTACATGTTTTTTTTTCTCTCTCAATTCCCATTCTTGGATCAAGTGAAAACTTTGCACTGTTATTCATTGTCGATGGCAGCACAGGGGTCAATCAAAAGATCAACCATTTTATTAATTAATAAGGATAATAAATTTAGTTGAATATAGAAAATGAGAGATCATTCTTGTTGTTTTGAGAGTTATGACTGTAATTGTTTTATTGTTTCTCTCATATAAGCTTTTATTGTTCAAGTAGTTGAAATATAGTTGCTTGTTTAATTATGTAAACCAAAACGCAATAAGTAACTCACCCTAACTCTAGCTTCTGTTAAATTAGTCCAGGCAGAGATTTCCTCGCGGGTGGCCATATCCGGGTAACGATTCCTGGCGAAGGTGGCCTCTAGCTCCTGGAGCTGTTGGCTGGTGAAGTGAGTCCTCTGACGCCTCTGCCTTTTCTTCTTTTTGTCGTCATCGCCTCCGTCGTCCGACTTGTTTTTGGAGGCGTCGTTAGAATCTGCAAATAGAGGAAAGACCAGTTAAATCAAGGTTTGACTTGACAGTAACATTTATTTAGAATTAATATCAGATGAGGTTGACAGCTAAATGTCTCCTGTTGCATTGAACGTTATATATTCAGTGACTCAACCATAACACCTAGAACACTATGAATTTTTCGTTTTTTTTTCTACTTGTTCTTACACTATATGTAATCATATATGTTAATAAATGAGCTTAAATGCCAGATCAATCCAGTGAATTGATATTTTCACTGTGTTATGAATACATTCTAAAAGGCAGGATAGCCATCGGTCGCCTTCGTTTAAGATATACTGATGTATGCAAACGCAACATGAAGCTCTTCAAAATCGAAATTAACAGTTGGGGTGAAAAGTGGCACTGGATAAATCCACATGAAAGACGATCATTAAGGAAGGGTCGAGGACTGAAAGACGATCATTAAGGAAGGGTCCAGGACTGAAAAGCCATGCATACAAAAGTTTTATGTAGGGGTGAAAGTGCAACAGAGCCTGGTGATTTCAGATGCCCAACCTGTGACCGAAACTGTGTATCTAAGATCGGCCTCTTTAGTCACACGAGAAGTTGCAAAGGGAAAATATTGTCCCTCGATACATATAAATGTCACAGAAATTTGAAATTGCTCAGTATAATTCTTAACCATATTTAATGCATCAAATTAGTACATCGACCTGATTAGCACGTGTTTGGCTCTCATAATAGTTAATATTAAATATTTTAGTTTTAAAATATTAAACATTAGGCAGATTTGGCGTACACCCAACTTCTAGAACACTTAGCTTTGACTTCAAAGACTTTTCCATTATCAATAACAAGCATTGCCCCTTAATTGATTTCAGAATGTAATTGGACTTTCATGGTCACATGACTTTCAGCCTGTTATAATATATCAAACGCCTTGTATGCTATTATGTTAATTGTTTTAAAAAGAATATTTGTATTGTTATTTACAAGAAGAAAAAAAATGTCAAAGAAATGTGTACATATGAAATGAAGGATAAATGTCACCACGACAGACAAGGAACATAAATCTTACACAAGTTCTTAATATGGGACATAAAGGGGGGGGGTAGGAAGGTTTATGCTTTAGAAATGATACTAAATAGGCGCAAATGAGTTTGCGCTCCTCTCCCAACCCACCACTACTGTTTTCCACAGCTTTCAGTAACAT
Organism: Biomphalaria straminea; assembly: GCA_021533235.1. Lineage (NCBI taxonomy): Eukaryota > Metazoa > Mollusca > Gastropoda > Planorbidae > Biomphalaria > Biomphalaria straminea. Next base: position 10,712 of record JADKLZ010057365.1, on the reverse strand, counting down.
TTCAAAACATACTTCTGAAAAAGACACTTTTTGTTAAACCAAACCAATTCAAGGGATGCAACCGCGATCCGCGCAAAACAAGGGGGCATTATTCGAAAGTCAATATAATACATGAATACACCTTTTTTTTTTCTTATATTTTCTCGGCATTTGTTACTTGGGTCGGTGATCAAGAGGAGGAACACGGGGGACTGCTAAAGGAGGGCGGGGTACTGGCCAAAGAAGATCATACAGGCGTCGCTGTCGTCGCTAGCATCATGTCGCCTACATCGGTGACGCCGGCGATGCAATCGTTTCGCAAGTCCATGTGGAAGGCGAGATTATTCTTCAGAGATTAAACAGAAGCTCGCCTCCACCTTTCAGACGTATAGCTCGTTGTTATCTAGACACAAGGGACACAATTAAACAATGTAAAAGAAAAAAACGGAGGAATAGAATACAACATTAATCAAAGGCTTGTAGAGCAAGCGGTTCAGTCGAGTGATCAATTGCCAACAATAGATGTAGATGTCGTGTTTACAAAATTTAGTTAAATACGTGATGAGTTATAAATTGAGTAAATAGTACGTTTGAATATTCTCTAAGTTGTTAACCTTTTTTATAACAATTAATTTTAATATATAAAACAAAATAATAGCCAAAATAAATTATAATTATATGAATTTCAAAAATACAAGTACCCTAGCTTATCCTTTCATGCTTATGTTAATGTATTAATTTACCCATTATATATATATGGATATACACACATATACAAGTGTATAGCCCGCTTCATTACGAAAGAGTAAACTCCAAAATAAATTTAAAACATAAATATATAATATCAACAAAGACCATAAATGAAAGTTGCCGGCGTAAAATAAATAAAAAGTAAAAATAGAGATAATAATTTAAAATCAAAAAGGGCAAAATACAAAATATTAAATATAACAGAAAAAAAAGTTCTAAAAAGACAGACAGACAGATAGTATTCCTCGCTTATCACAAAGGCGAGAAGTCGAAGCGTGAAAAGCGACTTCCAAGTGAGAGAACGTTCATTCAAAGAAACACATGGCGAGGTCCAAGATCTTAATGAAATCAGAATGCACATGTATTGAAGAATACGTATTGAGAGGCGCCACAGTGAGTCATGCGTTGCTATAATGAACGGCGCAAATGCTGACAAGAATAACAGAAGTGGGGCAATTGCCCTCCTAAAGCCCCGCGGAAGGAGCGGTGGGTTAAGATTAAAATCGGAATCATCTCATAAAGACTAGAAGAAATATACAAGTTTGGTGATGAGAAACTCTAACCTGTACTCTCAAATTGACCAGATATACAACAAAATATATAACAGTATGTTGTCCATGGGGCGGAGACGCAGTGAGCGATAAAGCGCTTGGCTTCCGAACCGAAGTTCCCGGGTTCAAATCCTGGGATTTTTTGTATCCTTGGGCGCCACTGAGTCCACCCAGCTCTAATGGGTACCTGAAATTAGTTGGGGAAAAAGTAAAGGTGGTTGGTCGTTGTGCTGGCCACATGACACCCTCGTTAACCGTAGGCCACAGGAACAGATGACCTTTACATCATCTGCCCTATAGACCACTAAGTCTGAAAGGGGAACTTCTAGGAGGCACGCATAAATCAAAAGACGTAAACGAGGGTCATGCAAAACATAATTTTGTTATGATTGATGAAGGTGTTGTGTTTTTGCATAACATTCTAAAACAGATACCGAAAAAAACAACAACAATAATACCAATAGGATGCGAACCCAAACACTTGAGTTCGATTTATTACTGGGACATCACGCCTACCACCGCTCAGCTGTAACACTGCTCACCTACAATGTCAAGGGCACACGCCAGGTACACCAACTATGATTCTTATATTACTCACAGCTTGCCCTATTTATTTCTATTACACTCACAATCACACCTGTTGGCTTCATCTGTCCCACGGGGGGTGTCGCGCATCTCTCTAGTGAAACCCAAATGCCTCAATATTAAACGGCCATCACCCCACCTGGAGTACTCATAATATTTCATAACCCACTGTCCCCATGTCCCTTTAAGTCAACATGCACAGCCTGGACACACGCAATGATGTAACTCCCGACATGATTCGCACCCCCCTCGTCAAAATAGACTCCCGATGCTAAACACGTTGAGTCTCACTAACCAGCCTAAAGACACCACTGCTTGGCACTCACCCAGAAACTACCTCGGACACTTTTTACATGGTTTGAAGGTGTGTCATATGTGTCAGGTGTAGTGGATATGAGACTATAGTTCATTGTCCAATATCTATTATCCTGACATTAGCATCTTCTCTCATCCTTTTTACCTTACGTGTTCATGAGCAAATAAAATATAGTCCCTACATGACTTAAATGTGGATTTAACGATAAACTTAAGGCCAAGGATACAAATTGACCTTAATATTGACAACTAATGACAACTAAAGAACGAAAAACAAATGAGATACACACGGAAAAACATACAAAATTTGATTATTAGCGTATCAACATTTTCTTGATTCTGTATATCAGATGCACCAAAAAGTTGGCTATTTATAAATTTTCTGTCATTTATCAAAATTTCTAATATCAATTTACCAACGCTCTGATTCCATAGTGTTGAAAATACTATCTAATATACATTTATATTTTATCTATGAGCTACATATTAGTTAGTTTATGAATTGTAAGTCCTAACTTCTTTGAGTTTAGACTGTTCACACGATGTTCCGGGTTCGAACCCCTTCTCGCTGTCCTACTTTGCCATCTTTTACTGAATTAGGCGAAGGACATGATTATGTTTATATATTAACAAGGTCCGAAGCATTTTAGACAAGAATAAAAGTTCTGGATTATATTTTAGATGTTCTGCACATCAATATTTCATATTAGATAAATTAAGACATGAGGGGGTGGGGCTACATTGTCTTGTCCACACACTCTTCTGATACATGATGGCTACATCATTAGTTGAGCATCGTACACGATTCAAGGCTCCTCGTTATATATAACAAGATGTATAATTTAAAGAGGGAGCAAAAGACACCTGCTTAAGTCCTTTTACGCCAGAGCCTCACAGCTTTTTTTTCACCCTAAACGTCCAGACTCATCCAAGCAAGTGCCGCTACCCATTAGAGTGAATGAAATAAAATCTCACTTTTTCAAATATATATATATATATATATATCGTAACTATAGTGGGGAAGACACAAAACAGCAGAACAGCCGACACACTGTCTGACAGTCTGACAGACACACTGGCGGCACACGTGACTTCAAAAGCTCGTGCACGAACTAAAAAAAAAAAGCCATATACACATTCATCTTCGCCAGTGTCGTCTGCTGTTCTCCTTCTGACTTAGCGCCATGTTTCGTTAACCAACCAAATGTACGGGCCGCAAAAATACATACAACAGAGAAAGAGAAAATAAAGAATACGGCAGACAGCGGTAATGACGAATAAAAATATCAACACTCCATTGACAACTTTTTTTTTTTTTACATATCTTTAAAAACAACAACTTATTGTTAATATAGCTTGGCATTGTTATAATTTGTAGACTATATCTTGTGTTTTTTTTTTAAACCATCGGCGTGTGTCAAAGGAGGGAACAAAGGCGGACGTTGAAGCATGAAAGACGGGACATCTTATTTTATAGGTAAGGGGGAGAATGGGGGTCTGGGAAGTCAGGGGAGTATATGTTTCAGGGAGGGGGGGGAGTGGAAGTATGGAGTAAAGTGGTAGGCGCTTGGGACGACAAATTTCTGATCGATGAATCGCCTTTGTTTGTTGAACCGTATCGCAATGATTTCCGGCCCGCGTCGTGACGTTAAAACACTGGTTTACTTTAATGAAGAGTGTCTGGATAGAGTGGAGCTTGTAACCCTTGAAGTCCTGGGTCCGAGTTTAGATAAAAACATCGCATACATAAAATGTGCAATATTTAATATACAAAATAATAATTTAATGTATTTAATTATTTTTTTTACTGTGGAAAATATATCTTGCACATTATCTTGGAAAATATCTTCAAAAAAAACTTCGAAGTTTTTTTTTCTAAATGTATGGGTTTGAGAAATTCTTTAAATAAGTATCACGGTTTGAAAATATCTAGGAAAATGTTTTAAGAAAATTTCGTACATTAAACATTGCAATAATCTTAGAAAAAAAAATTGTTTTGAAAAAGATTATAGAAAATGTAATGAAAAAGAAAACAAAAATTTTGGTTCGAAAATTTCTTTAAAAAAAATGTCTTAGTTTGAAATGTCTTACTTTGAAAATGTCTTGGTTTGAAAATGTCTTTGATTTGAAAATGCTTTGAAAATGTCTTGGTTTGAAAATGTCTTGGGAAATGTCTTAACTAAAATTTCTAAATAAACAATTCTCCTTTCTTCCACTTCTTCTCACGTCTGCAAACATTTTTTTTTAAATCAAATTATTTCAAAAGATAAAATTAGAAACAGAGAATCTGCAGACCGACCAATCAAAAAACAAAAAAAACTTCGCCCAATTAAATATAATTAAAATGTTTTCTTTGCTTCATTCCTTAACAAGGATAAACAAAACGTGATAGAACTTAATTACGAATGGTCCTGTGTCTGTGTGTGTGTGGTTCTCTGTCTGTGTGTGTGTGGTTCTCTGTCTGTGTGTGTGTGTGCGCGCCTGTGTGGGAGATAGATTAATCTCCATGTTGAGTGTCTGTCTGATCTCTGTGGGAGGTGCATTATTGTTTGTCTGCTTTCTGTATGTCCGTGTAGGAAGTGGAAAGTTGAAACTCGGATAATTGTAGAGAGAAAAAAAAATAAACAAAAAAAAAAAAAGATTAGCTTTCTTTGAAATCTGTGAAACGTTTGCAACAAAATCTGTAGTTAATTACGTGTATTGGTAACTTATTTCATAATAATATTTAACTTTAGTGTCATTATAATGAATTACAATTTGTGTAAGGCATAAACACGAATCAGAAAGACAGGAAAGTCAAGGAACTCTATTAAAAGATAACTACGTAGAGCTAGAATCGTATTATTATCTCATTTTGTGGTTAAGCATAGTAAATCGAGATATGAGTTAATATGAGTCAAATTAAAAGTTTTACAATATACTTAGGAGTTAATGAGTTAATTGGGAGTTATAAGTTAATATGAGTTAATAAGGAATTATAGATTATAATATAATATTTAGATAGGAGTTAATATGAGTCAATAAGGAGTTATATATTACAATATACTTAGATAAGAGCTAGTATGAGCTAATAAGGAGCTATAGATTAAAGTATATTTAGATATCAGTTAATATGAGTTAATAAGGAGTTATAGATTACATTATATCCCCAATAATATAGAGCATATTAGAGTATTACGTCTGTTATATGTGACTAGATGATATAGGGACATTGTGACTATATTTATTACCAAGCTTATATTAAGTCACTCCGTTCATTCATTACACCCAACAGGGAGGATTCCTTTCTACGTGATATTTTCTTCCCATTCTAGGATCAATTGGAAATTTTACACATTTGTCCATCGTCGATGACAACACACGAATTATTAATAATAATTAGTTACTTAACAAGTGGTATTAATCAGGGTTTTTTTTTTATATAGAAAAGATTGGGCGTTAACCTTGCAGTATTGAGAGATATGCCAGTTCTGAGTTTAAAAAAAAAAGTTTCTTGTTGCAAATAGCAGTGATTAAAGAATCCACGGCGGAGTGACTTGACTTAATCCTGTGTACTCCCAGGGGAGCATAGGGCCGCAACCACACCTCTCCACCGAACTCGGTTCTGAGCAGCTTTCTTCATCTGCTCCCATGTCATTCCAGTACCCTCAGCTTCACTGATGACTGACCTCTTCCAGGTTTGCTTGGGTCTGCCCACTTTCCTCTTTCCTTGTGGATTCCAGTCAAGAGCCTGCTTTGCAACATTGGTAGCTGGTTTTCGCAGGGTGTGTCCTATCCAGCTCCATTTTCGTTTGGTAATGTCTTGTGCTATGGGCTTTTGTCTTGTTTTTTTCCACAAATCGGTAGTGGTTATCTTTTCTGGCCACCTAATTCCTAATTGGGCGTTAACCTTGCAGTATTGAGAGATATGCCAGTTCTGAGTTTAAAAAGTTTCTTGTTGCCAATAGCAGTGCTTAAAGAATCCACGGCCGAGTGCTTGGTGTTTTAAGTTGCAGTTGGAAGTCATCAACCAGTTAAGTCTTAAGTGCGCGAGGCCGTGTGTGCTTGTGTGTGTGTATGTGTATAATCGATCACATCAATTCAGTCGCCACTTAAATTATGCCACACGGATCGATACGTTCCAAGCGAGTATCGATGCGATTATCTGTAACGGTCGGGTGCTGTAATTTTTTTTTTAAAGATTTAAAGATGTACAAATGGAAAAACAAAACGAACGAGAAGTGTGACAGACAGACTGACAGACAGAAAGACAGACAAATGTTACAGAGAGAGAAACTAGAGAGGCAGACGTAGAGCCAAAGCTACAGAGACAGGTCCAGATAGACCATACGCGCAGAATATATAAGATTTCTTAAAGACTCATCTAATATAAGTAATAAGGCGAATACTGTCACTAAAAAAAGACAATCTGAGGGTCGCAGGTGTCTTTGATGGTAAAATAGGTTTACATTAGTAATCGTAGATATTCTGCATAGAGCAGGAGCTCTCAACCTGTGGATCGAAACCCATTTGGGGGTTCGACTAAGACCCAGAGAAAAAAAAAATTGTCTGAAAAGAAACTTGACACTTTAAAAAATGTATTATTGGTAGTTACTATTTTGTTTACTAGCATAGTCATCCCAGGACAATTGATACCAACAAAAAAATTAATCAGAATCATTTCACACATTTTAATCGTCACAGCATTACATTTTGTAACAGTTTTAATGCATGTCTAACGGAGCGGCAAAATGCAATGTAGCGCCAATGCAGAATCATAGGTATTATTTCTATATTGAATATATACCCCGGTTATTAAAAAGCAGATCCGTTTGTACTACGTTAGTAATATGCCGCAATGTTATTGCAGATTATATTTTATAATGGAACAACACATGAAAATGGATCTCTGTAACATTGGCGAAAACACAGATAACTTTACTGTTGGGGGTGCCACATACTGAGAAATTGTAATAAGGTGTGGCGAACAGGTTGAGAACCACCGACATTCGATGCTTTGTAAATGATACAGTCTTCATAAATTATTCACTAGTATTTCTGAATGTCTCTATGTATTGATGTTACAGTTTGTATCCATTGTTTTTTTGTTGTGTAATTAAGTAAATAGCAAGATTAAGATTTCTTGTATACATTCTTATTTTTCCTCCTTC
>JADKLZ010057364.1:3384-28508 GCA_021533235.1 Biomphalaria straminea | reverse complement strand
TTAATTTCTATGTCATGATAAGCATGATATATTTCTTTTTTTTTTTTTGCTTATTAACAAGTATATATGAAATACAAATGACTACAAGATCTTGATCAGTATAGAGAATATTAAAATTAAATACTTGAGGCTCGTAACACAAAACTTCAAAGAACCCCATCATTAGATGGCGGCCTTCATCAGTTGTGGAACAACAGTAGTTCATCTCATGGAACGATTTGGTCTACAACACAGTGAAAACAGACAAGATCTCCGTGAAGAGTTATTTAGCTCAATTTCAGGTCCTGGTAACAAGTCCATCTCGTGGGTTGTCTATAGAACCTACCCTTTTTCTTCTACTTGAAGTTTCATCCAAAAAAATTCCAATTCATTTCTTTAACTTTTGCTACTTGAGTTTTCCAGCCCTCGAGTCAAATGTATGGTTTTAATTTTTTTTTTTATTCAGTAAAGAGTTGAATAAAGAAAGAGAAAAACAATATTTAAAAAACTTATATTAAGTGTAATTATATCAATTAGTTTTAGTAATTAATAAATTTTAGGTATTATTGAAGTCGACACAATAAATCTGTGCCATTAGAAATATTTTTACTAATTGTTGTTGTTTAGCTTTTACCTTTCTGAATGCGCTATGATCCTATCACTTGTCTAGATCAGTTGTGAAAGTAGATGCATGCTGTCAGGGAAAAGAAATAATAGTGCAAAGCCGTACAGACAGACAGACAGGAAGACAGACAGACAGACAGACAATGTGAGCTGACATAACTTTTGAACAAATATTAAATAAAATATATGACTTTCTATTCTAGACATGAACAAAGTCAAAGAGTTAAACCAATGTTTCTTTTATTTTCATTTTCTGCTATGTTTTGATCATGTTCTTGGTTCAATGGGAAAAAAAAACATTAATAATTCATTAGTGTATACAATCAAATCATTCAAATGAAAATACAGTAGACAATTAACACGATTTTTAATAGTTTTTAATGAGTTTAAAGTCATATTAATTTAATCACTGTTATATCTCAAAAGGAAGAGAGAGAGAGAGAAAAAATGTTTACATATGTACAGAATGTTTCCATGGCAACATTAAATGTATGGCAATAGGATCATTGAATGATCAGAGACTGCGGGAACACAACGAGGAGCGGGGACGTACTTACACACACACACATAAACAACATGTTACTGTTGAACTCTGGGAAGGAAGCTGGGATCGCTATGGTACTGGGAATGACATAGCTTACGCTTAAAAGATGATCTTTTTTTTTTTTTTTTCATTAGTTAGTTTATAAGTTTCATTATAGTTGTGACTTATACTCCTTTCATTAGCTTTCTATATCTTGAACCATGAACTTGTAAGTTCAACAAGAGTCATGTATGATTTCTGTAGATATTGTTTGGTTACATTTACAATCTATATGTACCCGAACATAAGCTATTCGAATTACCTCCCCCTTTCTGAAGGTTGATTTTAAAATGGTTTACAAAATTTGAATTAGAATTTGTATGGAGGTTACAGTATCCTTTAGGTCAAACCATGCGTAACAAGTTGTATGTTGATAAAATAATTTCTAGAGACAAATATATTTTCAGTACACGATTTCATCATTATGAAAGTATTTTATATTATGTTCAATATCAGTATGTTCAAGTCTAAGCTAAATTAATTTAAAAGAAACACTTTTTTTTTTATAAATTCTTAAAGGATTTGAATAAAAAGGTTGAATGTTTCCCCCATGCAATGTATGGAGCAGATGATGTAAAGGTCATCTGTTTCTGTGGCCTTCGGATAACGAGGATGTTATGTGAACAGCACAACGACCAACCGACTTTACTTTTCCCCAACTTATGTCAGAGATGGGTAGACTCAGGGGCGCCCAAAGATTCCGAAATTAAAAATCCCAGGATTGGAACACGGGACCCTCGATTTGGTAGAAAAGCGCTTTACCATTCAACCACTGCGCCTAAAAAAGGGTGCACGCCATTTTAAAAACAATTCAGAGATTTAATTTTTTATTTTTTTTTACGTTTGGGATGTTCCATGAAGAATTAAAGTTCGCTACATAATATTGCTTCCTAGACTTAACTCCTCGCAGGAAAGCGAGGAATGGCAGCGGACTGGGTTTGAACCCGGGGATACCGAGACGACAGTCCAGACCGCATATCACACTACACAGACACGCAGCAATTTAAATTTAAAGACTCAATTTGACTTTTGTTAATTTACATAAAACAAAACGAGATCGTCCAGCAGGTTCGAATGTAAACATATTTATAATCAGTGGAAAACAAATATTAACTCTATCTCTCCGTAATTATTTTCCACGTACACGAAGGAATTATTATTTTTTTCCCACTTGTATTTCACTAGTTTGATAGGGTTAAACTTCAATAATGGTTTTCTTTTAATCAGATGATGTTATAACTGGTAGAGATCGATGTATGCCCTTTTTACGTAACACAAATAAATGTTTACAAACCTAGAAATTAAGTTAATGTAATAGGGTCAAATCAACGATGGTATCGTCAATCTGGAGAGAAAGAGTTGGAAAGAGTTAAAAGAGTTTCGGTTCACATTCTATATAATACAACTTTGTCTGAGAATTGATTAATGTTATTATTTTATTTTCATAACTAAAAAAGGTTTCTAAAAAGGTTTCTAAACAATTGTATTATATAAATATCAAAAATACAATAGTAATTGAATCGAGTTAAATAACTATTAAATCAAATTTCAAGAAATGAAGTGTATCATGTTCAAAGAAGGTCAAAATAGTTGTTATTATTAATAGACATTAGGAACTCTCACTGAGGGAATACAGTACAATTGAGAATAAGAAACATACAATAACATATAGTGAACAGCAATATTGATATGATTGGATCTCAGAAATGTGTTTTTTTGCCAATAAAGGACAGCTGCGATAGAGTCCGCACGGCTCTCCTCAAGCGCAGGTGTCGAGATACATGTGGCGTGTCAACACATCTCCAAAACGGCTTCAGATCCTAAAGACAATCAATGCGTCTTGTAAGCGACATTTGTATCCGAGAAATATTGACTTTCAAAGCATAACACATTCACAATGATATGTACACAGATAGTGGATAAACACTGTTTCAAAGTTTGTTATGGTTCATGATTAGTTTGTACAAACATTGTTCAGTTTGTTAAATTGTTTTAGAAGTCCGTATATACCTCATTACCCTATCCTTCAGGTCGAAAAATTGGTCGTAAGCTCACAAGAGTTTAATAGTTTAAACTCCAGTTGAAGCCACGACAGTGCAGTGTGAAAGTGATCAGATCAAATGCCCGAGAGTTGTTTGGTTTTTGTTTGAATATCAGTGAATATTATATTCAAAGTGGCCCTAACCTTTCTCAAGTTGCTTTAGACATGTAGACTATTGTCCTTTTTACCTAATAAGCTAATCCAATATCTTTATTATAAAATTTCATCCTTAAAATACTCCTTAACGAAGTCTTGATGAATAAAACTGTTAACAAATCTCAATACAAATATCTCAAAATTTCGATTGTATGGTCTACTTTTGATCATAATATCGATGTGTGAAAGTATGTATTTTGTAGACATCTAAACTAAATTACCATTTTAATAAAAGGCTAAGTGACCTAAGTCGTTTGGTCATAAAACTATCCATTGATACTGACCTCTCTATAGTATTCTGTTATGGTTGAGATCTGACGATTCATTATTGATTTCAACATTTAATCTGTATTTCTATGTTGTTTTTTTGGTTCATCCTTCCGTTTTTAAAGTTGACAACTGACTGCACAGCGGATTCCTAGCAGCTAAACCTTTCTTCATTCCTTCTTTGTGTGCGTGAGATTCCTACTATTGAGCGCTGAAAAATTTCACTCTTTTTGATGGTTATGGCCGAGAAATCGCATGACGCGATATTTTGAATTTCAACTTCCTAGCCTAATACACTAGCGAACGTTTGATCATGAATTAAGTTTACAGATAAAATATGTGGAGTTCACTGTTTATACTTTAAAAATATATTTCCTTTAAGTCATACAGTCATACGACTGATATTTCTTTTCGGGTTTATTTTACTTTGTCATGATCATGTAGGATTGTAGTGATGATCATCAGACGATATTAAAGCCTTAAATAGCCGTGTCGACACTTCAACTTCAACTAAAATGTCTGAACAAGATTTTTTTTTAAAAATGTGATTGTTATTTAATGCTACTGTAATCCCCGCTTCGTGCTTAAATGCCTTTGAATTATACAGGAAAACTTAAAAGCTAGACTTTGAAAAAACCTGAAATAGAACGCTGTATTGTTGACTTGTTTTTATTCAAGAACTTTCCAAGCTATACATATATATATATAAATATCTTTGTGTTGTTCTGTGACGCAGTCTAAATTTTTGTTATGATATGGTTACACGGAAGTGTTTGGCATGATCTGACACTTCAGTACTGCATTGTTGATGTTGACAGTGTTGGTGTGCACTCTGAGTTTACAGAAAGCTCAGCTCTCGGCTTAAGCTCAGCGGGTCAGAGAGCTTAGAGATGCTGCTGCTGGACTCTTCGTGGGCTGTGAGTGCCGAGGACGACACGGGGTAGGTGCTGTGTGCCGGGGAAGGATAGGGCTGAGGGGCATGTCATACGGCTGCGCTGTTGCCCACTGTGGCGTACTGGCAGGCGGACAGCGTTGGCTGTCGTGACGGCATCGAGGGGTAGAACGGGGAGGAGTGCGCCTTGGCCTTCAACCTCAGCGCCGCGATGCTGTTCGTACACTGGTCTCGGTTGTAGATGTAAGGCGGGGCTGGCGGCCCGTAAGGGCACGGGGCCCCCGGAGAGTTCATGCTCCCGGGGACGCTGCCCGAGCCCATCATGGACGAGTTGATGCTGCTGATGGGCCCCGGGGAGGAAGAGAAGCCTCCGAGGGACTGCGTGGAGACCACAGAAGAGAGGTGGGGGTTCACAGAGCTGTTCATATTCATGTTTAAGCCCCACGGGAAGGTTTTGGAGCTGAGCGGAGACGGCACCTTGGCGGCCCAGTTCTGGTAAGGGTATCCCGTGTACAGCCCGTCGTCAAAAGGAGGCTGCATCAAACCGTTGAACTGTGGGCCGAATCCAGTCTTAAATGTCTCCATATTTCTTTCTCTCTTGCGCCACTTTGCTCGTCTATTTTTAAACCAAACCTGCAAGGGAGAAAATAAACAAAATTAATACTTAAAGTTTATTATTGATTTTAATGTAATAAATGTTAAAAAAAAAATTATATCCTTGATATAAAACATATGCCCATACTTTGGTAGAGAAAATTCAAATATTTACAAAGTTAAATCTATGCATCTAGTTCTAAAAGAAGCTTTACTCATTTTTATGTATATAGGTTACATCTAAATAACAATGTTTCGAAATGTCCAAGATTCACGATTAATGACATGTAATAATTAGAATTTCAAAGATATATCTTCGAACCGGATGCTAAAAATTGTGTATAGCGAACCATGCCTGTGTCACCAGAGAATGCCGAGTACATCCTTCAAAGCTACATTCTTTATCGAGAGACCCAAACAAAGCACTGGCCCAAAACCTCAATATAGATTCAGATGTCCTTAAGGTTCGAGAACATCCGGTTCCTCTTTATGGACCTCCAGACCAAGGAAAGGCCCTTATCCATGGAAAGGATAAGAAATCGGCTTTTCACCAATCCCTCTGTCCGAAGTCCCGCCTTATCCCAAGTGATAGTGTAATCACACCCGGTATGTCGCTGGACACTGTACCCCCAGAGCCAAACTAAGAGTTCCCTCTCGCGTGCGAGGCCGGAGGCCGAGCTGCGTTGGGGCGCTTCGTATGCCTATAATGTCCCACTGCACCAGTGCGAGGACTATCATAGCTCGTAAGGCCCCGTTAGGGAACGAAGCGGTGTCTGGTTGGACTGGTAAGCGAGCCTTTTTTACAACCCTACCACGTGCAATGTAGAAACCCACGTGTGGTAGCCCACTGAGAGCTTTGTGCCTATCCGACTCCATTAGCGGACGCATCCACGGAGGCACCACGCTGAGGCGAGGGTAGCTGGACTTCCTCCGCCTAAATATAGAAGAAGAAGTGAATGCAGAGCTGCCTAATCTGCAGCCACATTACGCATTTCATCTCTTCTTCTTATATAATACAGACGTTACTTCAAAAAAGAAGATGATTACGTCCTACGCGTCATGCATTCAGTCATGCATATTTACCAGTGACTTAAATTCTGCCAAGTCACTGGTTTTCCTGGCTAGCTCAGGCAACCCATTCCATGCTCTAATGGCACTAGGGAAGAAAGAGCATTTGTACAGATTTGTCCTAGCATATGGGATGAGGAATGTGCCTTTATCTTTATCTCTGATAAAAGATGGCGATCCAAATCATCCAACTTCATAGTAAGTACACAGAAGAAGAGCATATGAGCCTTGAGGTGTCCACAGATATAGGTCAGTATATCGTCCTTCAAGTTATTTTAAAGATCTAGAATCCAGCAGTAAATCTCGTCTTATCGAGTCTTCGAAAATAGCCCACAATTCCTTATAGGATTACATTTGCAACACCTCTTAACATTAAATATTCCTCTGTACAAGAAGTCACACACAAAAGACGAGTATAAAAAAAAAAAAAACATCTGTAAAATATAAGCTCTTCAACAAAAGACGGATCGATTTCTATCGATTTCTAATTAAAGTTACAACAGAGGGTTATCCCAGGTAGTTAGACTCAGGTATCCTGCAGTGGAGTTAATAAATATAACCTTTTGTTTAACTATTGTGGCGACAACAATAAAAGAGTCAGCGACTAATACACACAATAAAAAAAAAACTAGGATGAGAAATATTGTAAGCACCACACACATGCTCAGTCACCTCAGATCAATATAGAAATACAGGGTCATCTAAACGTACATTGTAAATACAAGACCACTAGATTTTACTTAAAGGACACTATATGTTAAATAGACTATATCATAGAAAATCTAATGATACACTTATGCGAATCATGGTATATCAAGGTCCGGCCCTAACTATTGCGGGGCCCTATGTGAAACGGATTGCGCGGGGCCCAGTCTGGGTAAGGATAAGCATAATGTCAAAATTTTGTATTAGAAAATGTATGAGGGTTTGCAATAATTTTTTATGAAATGAAAGCTGACAATGAAAAATCAGTAGGCCACGGAAACCGATTTTAAGTTCATAATTTACACCTCGAATTAGCGCGGGGCCAATAATAGTTTTTAGCCCACAGCGGTCGCATACGTTGCAGTGGCCTAAGGCCGTCCTGAGTATGTCGTCACAACTAATTTAATATTGGTAGTAAGTTCCCCTTTCAGACCTTGTGGTCTATAGGGCAGATGATGTAAAGGTCATCTGATTCTGTGGCCCACGGTTAACGAGAGTGTCATGTGGCCAGCACAACGACCGACCGCCTTTACTTTTCCCCAACTAATGTCAGGTACCCATTAGAGCTGGGTGGACTCAAGGGCGCCCGAAAATCCAGAAATAAAAATCCCAGTCTTCACCAGGATTTGAACCCGGGACCTCCAGTACGGAAGCCAAGCGCTTTACCGCTCAGCCACAGCGCCCTCCAATATTGGTAGTACTCAAGTTCCCCATTTATTAAGATATTGACCACATCTACATCGTAGCCCAGAACATACTAGACACATAAAGACCAAGACTTGGTTTTCGAGGATCACTATGAAAATACTGACACACAAACAACGTAAAGACAATTCTAATCTGTTGATAAAACGACGTGAAGTTGTCACTAAAACTAACACTCCGAGAACAGTTGTCCTAGTTTCCAATTTTGTCTTCTCTCAAATTCTATTATTGACAGCGTGCTGAAGCTCTGACCAGGCCCTAACAGGACTCATTTAGATGGAGCAGAGATAGAGAAACACGGTCATACAGAGGCGCCCCCTTCCCTCGAAACCTTACTCACTCCAACGCTCTAAACGGCGCCCTCCAACGCCCTTAAAAGGAACCGTCCCATTTATCAACAATCTCATATACCTGAGGTATCAAACCTAATTTCGCTCCTGTCATGCTAGCTGTGATGTAGATGTACAGAAGAGTTGATTAGACAAGCTCGAAACATGGTTTTGTTTTGTAGGTTGTTTTTTTTTTTTTTGGTCAGCGGTATTAGTTTTTAATATTTTGAAAATCAGTGTAAGTGAAAGGGTGGGGTAGAGGATGGAAGAGAGAGGAGAGGAGGGGAGAGAGGGAGAGTATCTGTTTTCTGAGCTCCGAATCTCCATCAATCTCGCAGGCTCGTGTCTGAGGAGGATGCGCTTCGGTGAGCACCGCGAGGTCGGGTGAGGTCCCCTCGGAGTCAGGTTGTTTTTTAATGATTTAAAGATGACCTCAATATGTTGAGTTAGAAATCTTGATTCCTTCATGTGTGGGCGACTCGGAAGAGAGAGAGAGAGATAGAGAGAAAAGAGAGAGGAGTGATGATAAGGTCTTTAAATGGAAGAGAGTATATCATAAGAGACGGGTAGTGGCTAGTAGTGATATAAATGTATAAATAAAATCTATCGTCTGTCTCCAAGCCCTGGTGTTTGCTAAAACTAAACTGGGTACACTGCAATCTCAATTAGATCAACACCAGCCTGCGTCATCCATACGATGGATCTCAATCTATTGTAGCTCTATGCTAAAATGAATCCCAATTTCCCCTTTGGCACAGAATGCGCTATTAACTACAGTGATGATTGCCAAGCTTATATCAACTTCCTCTGTCTCCGTGTAGGGCACAAGAATTGTATATCTCCCACTTCCCATTCTCGGATCAAGTTAAAACTTTGCGCAATCGTCGTAGACAACACATGAACTTTTTTTTTTTTTTACAAATGAAACAATTACTTTTAATTATAAGCTTTAAACAAGTAAATTTATTTTCATGTAAACATAAAAGGGAGATAAATTATGTAGTATTGAGATATGGCAGGAATTGTGTGGTTATTTTCATTATGCAAGCTTTGCCTTTGCCTTTAAGAAAAAGGTATTTATTTTTTTCATACTTATATTTCGACAGATCCTTAAATAGCAAGAGTTTATGGTTTATCCGCTCTGCAGAATATAAGCAATGTCCATAACCTATATTTTTTTTAAAGGTAAATGCTAATTTTTATGAACTCTTTAGCGTTGTGAAATTAAATTCTGTAAGCGCTTCTTTTTATAGCTTTTTTTCGTTGGCAACAGTGACGTTTATTTTAGTGTCCTTGACATTGTCTAGTTCATCGTGACCTTTTCCAATCTAACTAAACTTCAAACGCAAGAAAACGGAATTGAAGTCAATGAAAGAAATAAGCTTTTCAACACAATGCTCCATGGATCAAATAGACATAAACATGAAGCAATGAGCCATTTTTTTGTGTTCATAAATGGACGTTATTTACCAATTGTAAACAAACAACATTTAGCCACGTGATTATATATATCTTCTATACAAATTATGTAATCCATAAGGACTGTCGCGTGATACGTTTTTGTCATTGCATTATAAATATTATGACGGGGCTAGATGTGTTTATTTACGATCGGTGAATGAGGTCCATTTACAACACATTGATCTCCTTTCTGTGTTCTGTGTTTCGATTTATACGATCCTTTTATACGGTTAGATAGAAAAAGAGGGCAAGCGATATTGAGAGATATATAGGACAGATAATTTAGAAGAGTATTGTAAGAACGACAGAGTGAAAATAAATATTTTGTACACCAGAATCATCAGAATTAGCGAACTATTTATAACCATCCGGCTGTGAAGCTAATTTCCAGTACAGTTAATCTTTGAAGCCGAAATTTGATTTGTGCTTCCTTTGTTGAAATGTTACGTGTCTAGAAAGTCATAAATTTTTTAATTAGTAGAAAATAGAATGTGTGTAAGATTAAATAATATAACCTTGCAGCTTCATTTTTCTTAAATAAGTTTTTTTTTTAATTCATTAAAAAGTCATAATCATTTGATGATGAAAATAATAATAATAATAATAATCTTAATAGTGCCAACGTTCGAGTCTTATTTGACTATTGCAATATTTAAATTCGTAATTATATTTATTATTCTTATTATTTTTTACGGATATTATTGGGTGAAGATAGCAATACATTTTATTTCCCTTTTATGAATATTGATTTTATCAGTGTCAGCGCATGACTGTGAATTTATGTTTTCAATAATAATAGTAATGTAAATAATAATAATAATAACAATTATTACTATTATTATAAGTGTAGTAATAACAACATTTTTCTTCAAATGAAGTAAATGTTTACATAGAAGAAGAGCTGCAGAGCTAATAATAAATAATGGTAACGGTGCCAAAATTTGAATAACTATTTTAAATTGCATGAAATGTAATATCCTGAATTATATTTCTTCTTATTATTTTTTGTCATGTATATTATTAGGTGGAGGTTGCAATACAATTCATTTCCCTTTTATGAATATTGATCTTATTAGTGTCAGTGCAAGACTACGAATTATGTTTTGAATAATATAAAATGTTTGTAAAATGTTTTACATGTTTCGGATGTTCCTTCAGAGTTGAAGATAGTTACTTCCTAGTCCAAACCTCCCGCAGGACGACGGGGGATGGGAGCGGGCAGGGTTTGAACCCGGGACCATCGATAAATCCAAACGACAGTCCAGCGTTCAAACCGCTCGACCAGGCAGCCATATAATAATAATAGCCTAATAGTAATGTTAATAATAATAATAATAATAATAACAATTATTATTATTATTTTAAGTCTAGCAATAACGACATGTTTCTTACAAATATATAGATATAGATGTATAAATAGAAGTAATGCTACTAACAAAATAAAACCTCAATTTAAAATATTGAAAACTTTTGTTGGTAAGAGAAAAACTGCAGACCGAGCCCAGAGGCCAAAGTGTTTATTTACAGTTAGAAGGGATAGTTTAATTTTGATTGTTATATTGATCTACACTAGACAGTTGTGCTTTCCATAATATTATAGCCTATCCTACACAGTCTCTACGGTTTTATTAACTCTTTGACCTCGCAACGACGCTCCCATCGTTGATTCTATCCAGATATAAAGCTATAAATTCCGTCCAAACGTGGAAAATAATTTCGGTGTCAGAGTTAATACCCCGGGATAAGGAGAATCTTTTGTCACTGACAGCACATCGTACAAAACAAAAATGATATGGCACTCACCCAGGGCCCCTCTAAGGCCGCCAGGGCCCCCTCTAAGGCCGCCTTTGCTGAATGAACGTCTGTACCCAATCCAGAGACAATTATTTATTCGTTGTTTTTAAGTGAACTTTTGTACAGAATAATGTTTCTATTTATGATTGTAAACAATTGCTTTTGCATTAGCAACGCCCTCGTAGTAAAAGAATAAGTCCGTCCTGAGTTTTATTTATCATAGTGTAATTGCTAAAGGCTGGTCTATGCTCAACAAATCATCTATCACAGCCTTAAAAGCTACGATCTGCGGGCGTTTTCAGTGCACGGCCCAAAGTTTGGATCTCACTCCCCATTGATCTCAGACCGAGGACATGTTACACTACATTAAAAAAAAAAGCATTAAGACGTATTTGTTTAAAATTGTTGAAATTAATTTGTCATTTTATACAGACAACATGCTTCACCACTTTTAAGAAGAACATTAAGACCTATTTGTTTAGAACTTATTTAGATTAGCTTGTCATATTATACGTTTATGTTTGTAATGTTTTTACAGCGCCTTGAGCATACATTTTTGTTTGTTAACAGCGCTTTATAAATAAAATTATTATTATTATTATTATTATTATTTTAGCTCTCGTGTTTATGTTTGTAATGTTATCACAGCGCTTTGAGCCTACATTTTGTTTGTTAACAACGCTTTATAAATAAAATTATTATTATTGCTAGAAACTAGTCAAGATAAGATAAGATAAGATAATTTTTATTGATGCAATCAAAAGGAAGTTCAGTTTGACTACAATTGACAACCTCACCGTAACTACTGTACAACCTCTGTTATGTGTCTATCATTGCCTATTAATAATGCCTAGCCTAAATCTGGTGTGCATTGCCTATTTATAATGCCTAGCCTAAATCTGCAGTGTATCTGCCATTGCCTATTGTTAAGGGTAGTCTATCATCTGCTCTATATCTATCATAGTCTATGCCCGCTGTGCTTCTACTACAGACAATCTACCAGGGGTTGATCCTGTCCCATCTGTGTGTATGAGGCAAGTACTGTGTGTATTTAAGGCATCGCCTACCCGGAAGATACACAATCATCGCGGACATGTTTAGAGAGGCCAATAGGTCCTGGGTATACAGTTCTGTTTGCTCTTCATGGAAGGCTAGGTCAGGACATGGAACTAGCCACCGAATACAATGTTTTTAACGAACCATTTCACGGAGGCTAAATGAAGGGTTGATTTTGAATTATCTTTCTGCTTTCTCTCTTAATTAACCATATTTTTTTCCCTTTTAATATTAATTTGTTTTGGTAAAAATTAATATTCAACAACATATAACAGTAAACATTATTCTATAATGTTTCTTTGTACATTTATTTTTCAAGGTATACATTTCTAAGTATCAAAATGAAATATATGGTTTCCAATAAACAGAAACCAAATAAAAATTATATAATGTTTTGTTTTTTTTTAATTTCGAACTAATCCTCAAAATACACACATAACATATTTACATTCACAATTTAAGACACGCTGTATAATATCGCAATATTTTAAAATAAAATATCCAAATTATATGAATAATAAATAAGGCCCATCTTCGCGTCCGAAGATTAATGAGGAATAACCTACATATTTTGCCACATCAGAGCAAGCATAACCATTGTCCACTGTTTATAGATTTATTATAAATGATAATTAAATAAAATTGATGGTACGACATATGATAATTTTCAAGAAATTCAAGAAATGGATAATTCGAAATGTTGATCATTCAAAAATTTTAATAAATTTCAAAGTTGATAATGTAACATTTTGATATTCCAGAGCAAGCTAAAAAAAAAAAAAAGAAATCAGAAGATGAAAATATAATTCGTGTCTTGTACCTTAACACTAAACTATATTCGACTGTCCACTATCATAATGACTTAGGTCTAAGATAATACGCTATTATCTTACAGTCTACCAAACCTACTTATTGGAAAAGTTTCAGTCTAAAAGACTCCTCTTAGCAAACCAATAGCCCTTCTCTATAGCCAACCAAAGAGCCCAGATTTCTGGTCTGACAGAATCAAGACATTACCGTGAGACAGTGTATGCTAATTGGCGGCTTAACGGTGGTATGGACAGTAGGCGGTACACCGTTATGTTTTAATAATGCTATAAATATGTATTACTTCCCCGTTAAGTATATTTTTTTTTCTGGTCTCAATGAAGTGAAACGTGGACTAGTCACCGGACTCTGGTCATGTGGTCATGTCCATATAGTGCGCGGGGGTGGGGGTGGAGGGAGGCACTAGTTCCAGAACTCTGGTCAGACTTCATGAGCACCGTAGGACACTTCGCGCGCGATCTACACACCATTTGCATCAGGTTCGGGTTCGAGATACCAGTACAATGTAATAAATTACGTTTAATAGCAACATAGTAAAAGTAAGATACTCCTTTCAGACATTGCGATTTATAAGGCTGTAAATTTAGAGGTAATCTGTGACCCAAGGTTAACTAGGGTGTCATGTGGCAAGCACAACGGCTAACCATCTTTACTTTTCCTCAACTACTGTCAGTGACCCAATTAGAGCTTGGTGGACTTATAAGCGCCCTAAAATTCCCGAAATTTAAAAAAATCATAGTCTTCACAAGGATTTGAGCCCTGGACCCCACAGCTCGGAAGCTAAGCCCTCTACCACTCAGCCACCGCGGCCTATCAATAGGAACATGTCGAACTAAAATGTCCTTGAAGGACATGACCTATCTCTCAGCAATAGTGCTACATCGCATTGACTAGAAGGCTGGTCCTGTTGGTAGCCTGGGCTACAAGTAAACCTGATATAATTCTTTGGTTCACATTTAGATAGATGTAATTGATGGGTTTTAAATTTACAAGATTGTTATCCTAAAATATAGCATGCTTTTAGATATTATAAGTAGTATAAATAGTATGTGGACTTTCATATAAGTGTGGTGTGTTCTGTGGAATCCTGCCAAAGGCCTGCCCACATTAAAAATAAGTGCATCAATTTAATTTTGGCTATGTGAACTTGAATAGTTCTGTTTATTAAATTGAAAGCATAAACTTGTGTTTTTGAAAAGCAAGTATGCACATACATATAAACCATTATTTTGAACAAGATTGAAAAGTTAGTTTCATGTTAATTGGCAAATTTTTTTATCTTGAATTATTCAGATGTAAGAAATTAAGTGTGAGAACTTCTGACTCACAGTGGTATTCAATAAGTTAGCATACAGCATTAGCTCTTTCGTTGTCATTTTTTTGATTACATAAATTAGGGCGCTGTTTTCAGACTCGATAGTACCTCATCCGGTAGACTCGAACCCAGGGCATACGAAAGACAAGCCCAACACTGTCATTCCAGTCGTAGAATTGATTTGAGGACTCCACCAAATGGTCGATCCATGCAAACAAAACGTTGTCAACACTGAAGGTACACCGGGGGATAGTCCCCTGACAGTGTTGACCCTGGGTTTATACTGAGTTAGTTTTACCACGGATTCAAATCTGATGGAATTTATCTACAGACCTACAGATGTACTCCCTCCTCGACCCTTTACAGTGTGTACATAATCTATTTTCGTACACTGTAAAGTATAGACCATCTCTGGCCGGAATGTTTCCCTTTTTCTCGCTCTGTCGATCTAGTTTGTCGTCATCAAAAAAAAATAGACAGACGGTTTGAGTACAGGGAAAGGCAAAAACAAAGATGGCTACTGAGATGTTTGCGTATTAATAGAAAAATCCTAGAGTCTATCTATATATATATTTCTCAAAAGAGAAGTTCAAAAGTTCAAACAAAAACAAGCAACAACAAGTAAATAGGGAAGATCCCAAGGCGCAGCACGCGGTGTGAATGGAAATTGGTGCATCCCAATCCGCACTATTTTGTGAATGAAATGAAAGTGGTGTTTATATAATTCTCTTCTTCTCAATTTTTCTCATAATATTAAAAGTATTTCCAGATTATTGTGTCGTAAGACTATTGAAACTAGAACAACAATACACAGATAGAGTATACTCTCAAGTTTCACTTTAAAAGTACTTTAATTAATATCACAAAATTACGCACATTCGTTCATTAGAAATGATTACGAAAGGTAACTCATCTCTCTATTCCTAGATCTAGATCTAGATCTAAAACTCGAATTCAATTCTAAGATTATAGAACTTCTCTATTCGCAGAGATAGTTTTGTGCTTTAGAACATGAACATACTAATTATAGTCCATTTAATCAAATTAACATTCAAATTTGTTTTTCTAAAGCATTGTTACATGAGTGCAACTCTAAACTTAATATCGCGTAAATTAATGTCAAGTAGCTATTTCTAGCTCCATTCATAGAATTTTTTTATTCATGAATCTACTTATAACAAGTAAATGGAAAGATCCCATGGCGCAGCATGGTGTGAATGGAAATGATGTATCCAAATCCGCACTATTTCCATTCACAAACTAGCATAGACATAAATAAATATAGACTGGAAAAAGGAATTAACTTCATGTAACTTGATTTAATAATTTATACACCTAAAAAATTAGCACGGGTCCAATGAAAGTGCGGGACCCACTGCGGTCGCATATGTTGCAGTGCCTAAGGCTTGCCCTGGAAAATAGCGGCGTATGCTATGCCGCCGGTCGACTTGTGCTAAATAATTGTTGAGTTAAGAAGACTACTTTCCAAGAATTCAAAGATACAATATTGAATTTGAGAAGTTTCCTTAATAAAATCTAAGTAGAATTTCCTAAGTGGGGAAATTTGCTCACTAGATGGCGCAGTTTCGATATCAAAAGTTACATAGCCCATATTTGTTTTCCACTCCTCGGGTCTTCTATATGTTTAGTACAAAGTTGATAAAAACTCATTCTGTCTGTCTTTCTGTCTGTCTGGGAGGATTCTTGTACATGTTTTTTTTTCTCTCTCAATTCCCATTCTTGGATCAAGTGAAAACTTTGCACTGTTATTCATTGTCGATGGCAGCACAGGGGTCAATCAAAAGATCAACCATTTTATTAATTAATAAGGATAATAAATTTAGTTGAATATAGAAAATGAGAGATCATTCTTGTTGTTTTGAGAGTTATGACTGTAATTGTTTTATTGTTTCTCTCATATAAGCTTTTATTGTTCAAGTAGTTGAAATATAGTTGCTTGTTTAATTATGTAAACCAAAACGCAATAAGTAACTCACCCTAACTCTAGCTTCTGTTAAATTAGTCCAGGCAGAGATTTCCTCGCGGGTGGCCATATCCGGGTAACGATTCCTGGCGAAGGTGGCCTCTAGCTCCTGGAGCTGTTGGCTGGTGAAGTGAGTCCTCTGACGCCTCTGCCTTTTCTTCTTTTTGTCGTCATCGCCTCCGTCGTCCGACTTGTTTTTGGAGGCGTCGTTAGAATCTGCAAATAGAGGAAAGACCAGTTAAATCAAGGTTTGACTTGACAGTAACATTTATTTAGAATTAATATCAGATGAGGTTGACAGCTAAATGTCTCCTGTTGCATTGAACGTTATATATTCAGTGACTCAACCATAACACCTAGAACACTATGAATTTTTCGTTTTTTTTTCTACTTGTTCTTACACTATATGTAATCATATATGTTAATAAATGAGCTTAAATGCCAGATCAATCCAGTGAATTGATATTTTCACTGTGTTATGAATACATTCTAAAAGGCAGGATAGCCATCGGTCGCCTTCGTTTAAGATATACTGATGTATGCAAACGCAACATGAAGCTCTTCAAAATCGAAATTAACAGTTGGGGTGAAAAGTGGCACTGGATAAATCCACATGAAAGACGATCATTAAGGAAGGGTCGAGGACTGAAAGACGATCATTAAGGAAGGGTCCAGGACTGAAAAGCCATGCATACAAAAGTTTTATGTAGGGGTGAAAGTGCAACAGAGCCTGGTGATTTCAGATGCCCAACCTGTGACCGAAACTGTGTATCTAAGATCGGCCTCTTTAGTCACACGAGAAGTTGCAAAGGGAAAATATTGTCCCTCGATACATATAAATGTCACAGAAATTTGAAATTGCTCAGTATAATTCTTAACCATATTTAATGCATCAAATTAGTACATCGACCTGATTAGCACGTGTTTGGCTCTCATAATAGTTAATATTAAATATTTTAGTTTTAAAATATTAAACATTAGGCAGATTTGGCGTACACCCAACTTCTAGAACACTTAGCTTTGACTTCAAAGACTTTTCCATTATCAATAACAAGCATTGCCCCTTAATTGATTTCAGAATGTAATTGGACTTTCATGGTCACATGACTTTCAGCCTGTTATAATATATCAAACGCCTTGTATGCTATTATGTTAATTGTTTTAAAAAGAATATTTGTATTGTTATTTACAAGAAGAAAAAAAATGTCAAAGAAATGTGTACATATGAAATGAAGGATAAATGTCACCACGACAGACAAGGAACATAAATCTTACACAAGTTCTTAATATGGGACATAAAGGGGGGGGGTAGGAAGGTTTATGCTTTAGAAATGATACTAAATAGGCGCAAATGAGTTTGCGCTCCTCTCCCAACCCACCACTACTGTTTTCCACAGCTTTCAGTAACATTTCAAAACATACTTCTGAAAAAGACACTTTTTGTTAAACCAAACCAATTCAAGGGATGCAACCGCGATCCGCGCAAAACAAGGGGGCATTATTCGAAAGTCAATATAATACATGAATACACCTTTTTTTTTTCTTATATTTTCTCGGCATTTGTTACTTGGGTCGGTGATCAAGAGGAGGAACACGGGGGACTGCTAAAGGAGGGCGGGGTACTGGCCAAAGAAGATCATACAGGCGTCGCTGTCGTCGCTAGCATCATGTCGCCTACATCGGTGACGCCGGCGATGCAATCGTTTCGCAAGTCCATGTGGAAGGCGAGATTATTCTTCAGAGATTAAACAGAAGCTCGCCTCCACCTTTCAGACGTATAGCTCGTTGTTATCTAGACACAAGGGACACAATTAAACAATGTAAAAGAAAAAAACGGAGGAATAGAATACAACATTAATCAAAGGCTTGTAGAGCAAGCGGTTCAGTCGAGTGATCAATTGCCAACAATAGATGTAGATGTCGTGTTTACAAAATTTAGTTAAATACGTGATGAGTTATAAATTGAGTAAATAGTACGTTTGAATATTCTCTAAGTTGTTAACCTTTTTTATAACAATTAATTTTAATATATAAAACAAAATAATAGCCAAAATAAATTATAATTATATGAATTTCAAAAATACAAGTACCCTAGCTTATCCTTTCATGCTTATGTTAATGTATTAATTTACCCATTATATATATATGGATATACACACATATACAAGTGTATAGCCCGCTTCATTACGAAAGAGTAAACTCCAAAATAAATTTAAAACATAAATATATAATATCAACAAAGACCATAAATGAAAGTTGCCGGCGTAAAATAAATAAAAAGTAAAAATAGAGATAATAATTTAAAATCAAAAAGGGCAAAATACAAAATATTAAATATAACAGAAAAAAAAGTTCTAAAAAGACAGACAGACAGATAGTATTCCTCGCTTATCACAAAGGCGAGAAGTCGAAGCGTGAAAAGCGACTTCCAAGTGAGAGAACGTTCATTCAAAGAAACACATGGCGAGGTCCAAGATCTTAATGAAATCAGAATGCACATGTATTGAAGAATACGTATTGAGAGGCGCCACAGTGAGTCATGCGTTGCTATAATGAACGGCGCAAATGCTGACAAGAATAACAGAAGTGGGGCAATTGCCCTCCTAAAGCCCCGCGGAAGGAGCGGTGGGTTAAGATTAAAATCGGAATCATCTCATAAAGACTAGAAGAAATATACAAGTTTGGTGATGAGAAACTCTAACCTGTACTCTCAAATTGACCAGATATACAACAAAATATATAACAGTATGTTGTCCATGGGGCGGAGACGCAGTGAGCGATAAAGCGCTTGGCTTCCGAACCGAAGTTCCCGGGTTCAAATCCTGGGATTTTTTGTATCCTTGGGCGCCACTGAGTCCACCCAGCTCTAATGGGTACCTGAAATTAGTTGGGGAAAAAGTAAAGGTGGTTGGTCGTTGTGCTGGCCACATGACACCCTCGTTAACCGTAGGCCACAGGAACAGATGACCTTTACATCATCTGCCCTATAGACCACTAAGTCTGAAAGGGGAACTTCTAGGAGGCACGCATAAATCAAAAGACGTAAACGAGGGTCATGCAAAACATAATTTTGTTATGATTGATGAAGGTGTTGTGTTTTTGCATAACATTCTAAAACAGATACCGAAAAAAACAACAACAATAATACCAATAGGATGCGAACCCAAACACTTGAGTTCGATTTATTACTGGGACATCACGCCTACCACCGCTCAGCTGTAACACTGCTCACCTACAATGTCAAGGGCACACGCCAGGTACACCAACTATGATTCTTATATTACTCACAGCTTGCCCTATTTATTTCTATTACACTCACAATCACACCTGTTGGCTTCATCTGTCCCACGGGGGGTGTCGCGCATCTCTCTAGTGAAACCCAAATGCCTCAATATTAAACGGCCATCACCCCACCTGGAGTACTCATAATATTTCATAACCCACTGTCCCCATGTCCCTTTAAGTCAACATGCACAGCCTGGACACACGCAATGATGTAACTCCCGACATGATTCGCACCCCCCTCGTCAAAATAGACTCCCGATGCTAAACACGTTGAGTCTCACTAACCAGCCTAAAGACACCACTGCTTGGCACTCACCCAGAAACTACCTCGGACACTTTTTACATGGTTTGAAGGTGTGTCATATGTGTCAGGTGTAGTGGATATGAGACTATAGTTCATTGTCCAATATCTATTATCCTGACATTAGCATCTTCTCTCATCCTTTTTACCTTACGTGTTCATGAGCAAATAAAATATAGTCCCTACATGACTTAAATGTGGATTTAACGATAAACTTAAGGCCAAGGATACAAATTGACCTTAATATTGACAACTAATGACAACTAAAGAACGAAAAACAAATGAGATACACACGGAAAAACATACAAAATTTGATTATTAGCGTATCAACATTTTCTTGATTCTGTATATCAGATGCACCAAAAAGTTGGCTATTTATAAATTTTCTGTCATTTATCAAAATTTCTAATATCAATTTACCAACGCTCTGATTCCATAGTGTTGAAAATACTATCTAATATACATTTATATTTTATCTATGAGCTACATATTAGTTAGTTTATGAATTGTAAGTCCTAACTTCTTTGAGTTTAGACTGTTCACACGATGTTCCGGGTTCGAACCCCTTCTCGCTGTCCTACTTTGCCATCTTTTACTGAATTAGGCGAAGGACATGATTATGTTTATATATTAACAAGGTCCGAAGCATTTTAGACAAGAATAAAAGTTCTGGATTATATTTTAGATGTTCTGCACATCAATATTTCATATTAGATAAATTAAGACATGAGGGGGTGGGGCTACATTGTCTTGTCCACACACTCTTCTGATACATGATGGCTACATCATTAGTTGAGCATCGTACACGATTCAAGGCTCCTCGTTATATATAACAAGATGTATAATTTAAAGAGGGAGCAAAAGACACCTGCTTAAGTCCTTTTACGCCAGAGCCTCACAGCTTTTTTTTCACCCTAAACGTCCAGACTCATCCAAGCAAGTGCCGCTACCCATTAGAGTGAATGAAATAAAATCTCACTTTTTCAAATATATATATATATATATATATATCGTAACTATAGTGGGGAAGACACAAAACAGCAGAACAGCCGACACACTGTCTGACAGTCTGACAGACACACTGGCGGCACACGTGACTTCAAAAGCTCGTGCACGAACTAAAAAAAAAAAGCCATATACACATTCATCTTCGCCAGTGTCGTCTGCTGTTCTCCTTCTGACTTAGCGCCATGTTTCGTTAACCAACCAAATGTACGGGCCGCAAAAATACATACAACAGAGAAAGAGAAAATAAAGAATACGGCAGACAGCGGTAATGACGAATAAAAATATCAACACTCCATTGACAACTTTTTTTTTTTTTACATATCTTTAAAAACAACAACTTATTGTTAATATAGCTTGGCATTGTTATAATTTGTAGACTATATCTTGTGTTTTTTTTTTTAAACCATCGGCGTGTGTCAAAGGAGGGAACAAAGGCGGACGTTGAAGCATGAAAGACGGGACATCTTATTTTATAGGTAAGGGGGAGAATGGGGGTCTGGGAAGTCAGGGGAGTATATGTTTCAGGGAGGGGGGGAGTGGAAGTATGGAGTAAAGTGGTAGGCGCTTGGGACGACAAATTTCTGATCGATGAATCGCCTTTGTTTGTTGAACCGTATCGCAATGATTTCCGGCCCGCGTCGTGACGTTAAAACACTGGTTTACTTTAATGAAGAGTGTCTGGATAGAGTGGAGCTTGTAACCCTTGAAGTCCTGGGTCCGAGTTTAGATAAAAACATCGCATACATAAAATGTGCAATATTTAATATACAAAATAATAATTTAATGTATTTAATTATTTTTTTTACTGTGGAAAATATATCTTGCACATTATCTTGGAAAATATCTTCAAAAAAAACTTCGAAGTTTTTTTTTCTAAATGTATGGGTTTGAGAAATTCTTTAAATAAGTATCACGGTTTGAAAATATCTAGGAAAATGTTTTAAGAAAATTTCGTACATTAAACATTGCAATAATCTTAGAAAAAAAAATTGTTTTGAAAAAGATTATAGAAAATGTAATGAAAAAGAAAACAAAAATTTTGGTTCGAAAATTTCTTTAAAAAAAATGTCTTAGTTTGAAATGTCTTACTTTGAAAATGTCTTGGTTTGAAAATGTCTTTGATTTGAAAATGCTTTGAAAATGTCTTGGTTTGAAAATGTCTTGGGAAATGTCTTAACTAAAATTTCTAAATAAACAATTCTCCTTTCTTCCACTTCTTCTCACGTCTGCAAACATTTTTTTTTAAATCAAATTATTTCAAAAGATAAAATTAGAAACAGAGAATCTGCAGACCGACCAATCAAAAAACAAAAAAAACTTCGCCCAATTAAATATAATTAAAATGTTTTCTTTGCTTCATTCCTTAACAAGGATAAACAAAACGTGATAGAACTTAATTACGAATGGTCCTGTGTCTGTGTGTGTGTGGTTCTCTGTCTGTGTGTGTGTGGTTCTCTGTCTGTGTGTGTGTGTGCGCGCCTGTGTGGGAGATAGATTAATCTCCATGTTGAGTGTCTGTCTGATCTCTGTGGGAGGTGCATTATTGTTTGTCTGCTTTCTGTATGTCCGTGTAGGAAGTGGAAAGTTGAAACTCGGATAATTGTAGAGAGAAAAAAAAATAAACAAAAAAAAAAAAAAGATTAGCTTTCTTTGAAATCTGTGAAACGTTTGCAACAAAATCTGTAGTTAATTACGTGTATTGGTAACTTATTTCATAATAATATTTAACTTTAGTGTCATTATAATGAATTACAATTTGTGTAAGGCATAAACACGAATCAGAAAGACAGGAAAGTCAAGGAACTCTATTAAAAGATAACTACGTAGAGCTAGAATCGTATTATTATCTCATTTTGTGGTTAAGCATAGTAAATCGAGATATGAGTTAATATGAGTCAAATTAAAAGTTTTACAATATACTTAGGAGTTAATGAGTTAATTGGGAGTTATAAGTTAATATGAGTTAATAAGGAATTATAGATTATAATATAATATTTAGATAGGAGTTAATATGAGTCAATAAGGAGTTATATATTACAATATACTTAGATAAGAGCTAGTATGAGCTAATAAGGAGCTATAGATTAAAGTATATTTAGATATCAGTTAATATGAGTTAATAAGGAGTTATAGATTACATTATATCCCCAATAATATAGAGCATATTAGAGTATTACGTCTGTTATATGTGACTAGATGATATAGGGACATTGTGACTATATTTATTACCAAGCTTATATTAAGTCACTCCGTTCATTCATTACACCCAACAGGGAGGATTCCTTTCTACGTGATATTTTCTTCCCATTCTAGGATCAATTGGAAATTTTACACATTTGTCCATCGTCGATGACAACACACGAATTATTAATAATAATTAGTTACTTAACAAGTGGTATTAATCAGGGTTTTTTTTTTATATAGAAAAGATTGGGCGTTAACCTTGCAGTATTGAGAGATATGCCAGTTCTGAGTTTAAAAAAAAAAGTTTCTTGTTGCAAATAGCAGTGATTAAAGAATCCACGGCGGAGTGACTTGACTTAATCCTGTGTACTCCCAGGGGAGCATAGGGCCGCAACCACACCTCTCCACCGAACTCGGTTCTGAGCAGCTTTCTTCATCTGCTCCCATGTCATTCCAGTACCCTCAGCTTCACTGATGACTGACCTCTTCCAGGTTTGCTTGGGTCTGCCCACTTTCCTCTTTCCTTGTGGATTCCAGTCAAGAGCCTGCTTTGCAACATTGGTAGCTGGTTTTCGCAGGGTGTGTCCTATCCAGCTCCATTTTCGTTTGGTAATGTCTTGTGCTATGGGCTTTTGTCTTGTTTTTTTCCACAAATCGGTAGTGGTTATCTTTTCTGGCCACCTAATTCCTAATTGGGCGTTAACCTTGCAGTATTGAGAGATATGCCAGTTCTGAGTTTAAAAAGTTTCTTGTTGCCAATAGCAGTGCTTAAAGAATCCACGGCCGAGTGCTTGGTGTTTTAAGTTGCAGTTGGAAGTCATCAACCAGTTAAGTCTTAAGTGCGCGAGGCCGTGTGTGCTTGTGTGTGTGTATGTGTATAATCGATCACATCAATTCAGTCGCCACTTAAATTATGCCACACGGATCGATACGTTCCAAGCGAGTATCGATGCGATTATCTGTAACGGTCGGGTGCTGTAATTTTTTTTTTAAAGATTTAAAGATGTACAAATGGAAAAACAAAACGAACGAGAAGTGTGACAGACAGACTGACAGACAGAAAGACAGACAAATGTTACAGAGAGAGAAACTAGAGAGGCAGACGTAGAGCCAAAGCTACAGAGACAGGTCCAGATAGACCATACGCGCAGAATATATAAGATTTCTTAAAGACTCATCTAATATAAGTAATAAGGCGAATACTGTCACTAAAAAAAGACAATCTGAGGGTCGCAGGTGTCTTTGATGGTAAAATAGGTTTACATTAGTAATCGTAGATATTCTGCATAGAGCAGGAGCTCTCAACCTGTGGATCGAAACCCATTTGGGGGTTCGACTAAGACCCAGAGAAAAAAAAAATTGTCTGAAAAGAAACTTGACACTTTAAAAAATGTATTATTGGTAGTTACTATTTTGTTTACTAGCATAGTCATCCCAGGACAATTGATACCAACAAAAAAATTAATCAGAATCATTTCACACATTTTAATCGTCACAGCATTACATTTTGTAACAGTTTTAATGCATGTCTAACGGAGCGGCAAAATGCAATGTAGCGCCAATGCAGAATCATAGGTATTATTTCTATATTGAATATATACCCCGGTTATTAAAAAGCAGATCCGTTTGTACTACGTTAGTAATATGCCGCAATGTTATTGCAGATTATATTTTATAATGGAACAACACATGAAAATGGATCTCTGTAACATTGGCGAAAACACAGATAACTTTACTGTTGGGGGTGCCACATACTGAGAAATTGTAATAAGGTGTGGCGAACAGGTTGAGAACCACCGACATTCGATGCTTTGTAAATGATACAGTCTTCATAAATTATTCACTAGTATTTCTGAATGTCTCTATGTATTGATGTTACAGTTTGTATCCATTGTTTTTTTGTTGTGTAATTAAGTAAATAGCAAGATTAAGATTTCTTGTATACATTCTTATTTTTCCTCCTTC
>JADKLZ010057363.1:0-11427 GCA_021533235.1 Biomphalaria straminea | reverse complement strand
ATAACCTCTTGGGCCTCCCTGTGGATAACCTCTTGGGCCTCCCAGTGAATAACCTCTTTAAGTGTCCCAGTGGAAACTGTTGATCCAAACTCCTGTACACAAGCTTGAAACCTCAATCATCAGAAGTTCTTATCATTTCATCCGTTCTTTGCTGCCTGCTCTCTTGGAAACAAATAAAACAGTTTTATCTGCGAGAGAATGGATCTTTATTATAACAAGCAGAAATGGCCTTGGTGGAGCCCATCGGAGACATTCTTGTTATATTAATATGCATTTCTGTGGGGAACACTGGATTCCTTAACTCTTTCTCTCCATAATTATTTACCACATTCTGATGGAAACAATGTTGGTATAGTCAGTTAGGAGAGAAAGAGTTAATGAGAGTGAAAGCTTCCATGGGTGAGAAAGTTGACTTACTGTTAAGAACATTTATTCCAACCAAGACTTAACATTTCTTTGTTTTAATAATACATTCTAATAATATACATTCCTATGTGTTGTTATATTATACTACACAATTTTTTTTTAAATTTCAGGTCATTTATATAGTTGAGAAATAGAGTTTATCTCGGTCTAAATCTGTATGATTTTTTTTTAAATACAAATATATATTACTAACATATTCATTGACAAATGCCTTTCTTGCTTGGTTGATGAATATTAATTGTAATTGTTGATTCTGTACATTTATATGCTAAACAAAAATTGCTGATTCAACCTATGATTTCCATCTTTATAGCCCTTTTGAAGTTCAAAGGTTTATGTTTCAAGAAATATTGAGAATCATAATCAATTCTTTATTTCAAGAATGGCTATCAATGATAGATGACAAGGAAATTGTTTGATATCAAGGCTCTGTTAAGTTTTTATTTTGTATTGTGTCCTGAAAGACTTGACTTCAAAGTAATTATTTGGGGTGTGTATGGTTACGCCAGCTGCAATGCTTTTGGTAAAAGTTTTAATGCATATAAAGAGGTGGAGGTTTTACGCATATAAAAGCATCAACAAGAACAAATGGTATAGCATCAAACTACTTATTTATTGTCTATGAAGCCCTCATTACACCTCATGAAATTATGATCTTGTGTGATGTCCCAATGGTCTAAGAGCTTAAGATTTCTGGGTTACATGATTTCATTGTTGTTTTTAAATTGTTTATAAATGTGCTTACAAATTTCAGAGTTTATAAGAGTTGGCGACAGAAGTCGCAACTGATATTGTGAATACATCTTTTATTGTAAATAATAATATTCTGTCACAGTTTTAATATACATCTATTGTCTAATGATGCTTTCACATATATTCTCAACTTGTCTTTGTTAGTCTTACATCAGGTATAGAAGAGTGTACATAATGTGTAGATATCCAGAATCTTGTTTTTTTTCTTTCTTGAATTATTTTATGTAGAATGAACCCTATTTTAATTTATATTATAATCATTATAATTTCCTAGATAAAAGCTTAACTAATTGTAATAATTTATCACATTTGTCAGCCTGAAATATTTGTTATTATTTAGTGTTACCTTATCATGTAATGTTTTGCAAGACCTTTTAATCAGTAAGAATTAGACTTAAATTAGCTCAAAATCAAGATGCTTAGTGATTGTGTACAGACACATTAAAAAAAAAGGACGTACAGTGAATTTTGATTCTATGCTATTTGTTACAATTTAAAAAACGATTTAAAAGCTTCAACAATTTGACAATTTATTCATAAATAAAATATAAAAACAATTATTTGTACTTTGTTCAAGATTTAGTCATTTTACATCTTTTTAATTTTTAACTTCACAATTAAAAAAAAAATATCCTTTATATAGCTTAAGTCTCCTGTGCAATGACCTAATGCTATGATATAGTCACTTAGTCACTTGTGAAATGACTTAATGCTACAATATAGTCACTTAGTCACCTGTGAAATGACCTAATGCTATGATATAGTCACTTAGTCACCTGTGAAATGACTTAATGCTATAGACAGTGTTAATTTTTATCTCACAACTACTTCAAGATTTGTTTCCCAAAAGCATTTCATTTTGTTTTCAGAGGCATTGATATATTATATTTCATACTTTGTATGTTAGTCATAGTTCTAGATTGCTTAACTTAATTGGATTATATCAAAATTCTTGTCACAGATTATTTCCTTGCTGACTGTATGCAAATGAAGTCATTTTAAAAGTGAATTAATGCCTGATTCATTTGAAATATTTTGTCGTCACTGAAACAAAATAGTTGGCCAGTACTAATGTCTTGGAGGATTCATTCCATTTTAATTGTTGAACATTAACCAAGTACCCAATCAGTTAAGAAATACTAACTATATATTTGGAAAATTATGTTTTTTTTTTGGCTCATTCATATTCTCAGCGCATGAAAATTTCATTTTAACATGAGCAATGCCTGATAGGTACACAGGTACACAGCAAGATGAATAAAATGAAACATATTTTTGAAACTGTTTTTTTATCAGGGTTTTGTGGATTTATTTTGTGATGTATAAGATTTACAGTACTATGAAATGGTAATTTAAAATCATTCTCGTCTACAAATCAACATAACTGGATTTGTAAAGTATAGCTTAGACCCGTGTGAAAATAAAATAAGACTTATTGGAAAATGATTTTGTACTTGATAAATTTACAAACCTTTGTGATTTTACAGTTTATCTCCCTTTGTTTAATAGTTTGTGGGAGTCAGACTAGAAAGTCCATAATTGGAAATATTGTGAGCCCTATTGAGATAGGAAATAGTGTTTTTTTCTTAGCCCTTAGAAATTTTAAGACATTTTTTGTTTCAATTTTATTTTAAAATCTTTACATTTTCTTGTGTGCAGTACGCACATGAGACAATAAAGTTTACTTGTACATTTTGAGATGTTCTTGTTTTCATTGTATGATTGAATGATTGAGTGTAGGATTGTTGATGGATCAACAACATACACGGCGTCTGTAAAAGCTGTTTTTTTTATTTCAGATCAGATCCAGTGGCGCAGCTACGAATTGGCCATCGTTGGGGGGGGGGGGGGAAGGGAGCTTGGCCTATTAAAGGGGCCCCTACATTTTGCGTAATATTTAATGTAAAAAAAAAAATTGAACACTCATGCGGGGGATTCTAATTCCCCCCCCCCCAACCCTAGCTCCGCCACTGTTCATGTCAATAAAGTATTGCAGAAAAATTCTAATACACAGACTATTATAAACAAACAAAGCTGAAAGTAACAGAATATAGGTTGTAGATGCAGAATGGAATTAGAATCTTTCAATATGTATAATGTAATTGATTAACATTTTAATGCAACTAATTTAAATTATGAATGTCTTAATTACGATTTTTTTCTCTACAAAGCTACTATCAACTTACTCTGGTAAAACGTTTATACATGTTATTTCTCTGACAACCAATCTCGGATTAAGTTGAAATTTAGCACAATTAT
The DNA here is from genome assembly GCA_021533235.1 of Biomphalaria straminea. Classification (NCBI taxonomy): domain Eukaryota; kingdom Metazoa; phylum Mollusca; class Gastropoda; family Planorbidae; genus Biomphalaria; species Biomphalaria straminea. The sequence goes on along the minus strand of JADKLZ010057363.1, from coordinate 7,989 downwards.
TTCTTTTTTCCCTGACAACACATCAATCAATTTTAAAAAATTAATCAAGTAGATAATTATTATTTTTTTTTGTACTGTATCTCGAAAAAAGGGAAAGAAATTGAAGTGGTTGCATTAGCTGAATTAGTCTCTTTTTAGATCACCAGTCTAAGTTTAAAAAAAAACTATTTTATATGATACAATCTTCTCTAGTCAAAAATACATCATTAGCAGAGTGGTTAGTGTGTCAGCTATGTGAGCTAAATGTTCAAATTCAGTTTTTTTTTATTACTGTAACTCCTCCTCATTTTCTCCCAACTGGTCCAGACAAGAGATAGGATCATCGCGCATTGAGAAAGCTTACAATATGTAATAGCGCTAAACTAAAACAAATTGGCCAAAATATTTATAATTGCACAAATCATTATTGGTCTAGATCTTTTTCAAATGTAATTACATGACTGATCCAAACTGATTGATCCAACTACACTTCCTATAAGCTTGGTTTGTTTGTTTTTTTTTTTTAAGTATTTTATGTTTTTCTTGTTTTGTTACTTACAATAATAATTGGTTTTATAAGGACCTACAAGTTAACGCTTCCCCATACACTAACAGGGGAGCGAATTCTAGACTCAATTAAGTTGAATTGGATATTATATATATATATATCCAGTGAAGTGCAGAACATGTTCTTAGGTCAGAGGTTGGCACCTTTTTGAGTCGGAAGAGCAAAAAACAATTTACAAAATTTCAAAGTTTCTAAAGAGCCACATGATTTTTGTTTTCTTCCTAACATTTCGTTAATAATTATATAAACTGACGATGGTAGAGTACTTTTAACAAAATGCTGTTAAAAATCTTAACAAATTCATAACCTCAACTATTTCGCCTGGAAATGTTTGGACACAAAGCACTTCTTGGTATAATTAGCAGTTAAATGTAAAAATTCTATGATTTAATTTTGCGCCAAAGAATCGTAGCTGCCCCTTTATTTTTTCTTGTCACACTTTTGGCTCCATCAGTTGCTATTGAAAAGATTTATTTATATCGATTTTAATGTCTTTTCGCACGACATAAGCTCTATCTTTTCCTCTGGTTTGCCACGAGAGCGCTAGCTATCCTAATGGTCCTTCTTTTGGAACTTGGGAAGACATATACCTGGTGAGAAGGACAGCTTGTACTGTGTCTTTTATGTCGTAAGACTCATCTATATCAAGTGACAAGGCAGAAGAAAATAAATTGAATATTTTCCACCTACAAATATGTTACATTTCAGACGCTGAGTACAAGTGGATGGGAGATAGAATCGAATCAGAACAATTTTTTAAAGTTTTTTTTTTCAATAAAATAAATTATATTTGCGCATAGGACAAAAGAGCCGTAGCTTCACACCGAAGGAGCCGCATGTGGCTCGCGAGCTGCAGGTTGCCGACCCCTCTTAGGTTACGCTGTGACTATTCTTCATTTCATATCTTTAACATTACAAATGTTTACGTTTTAGACATACACTGAGCACTAGACAAAACGTTTACTATAAACTTTTACTTATTTTAAATTTAATATTCTCTTTCCTGGTAAAGGGCAAATCGAATCCCTCTTTTCATGATTTAATATTAAAATTTCTATTATCCTACAATCATTACGTGGAATTCTTATGATCAGAATGTATAAATATTTAAGCATAGTTTGTTGTTGTTGTTGTTTTCAGTAGACAGGCAGTAGCCCTCGCGCTCCCTGGTCACGGCCACATTCTTATATGCTTGCGAGTCTTGGACGCTGACTGCAGAGCTAGAGAGGATGATCCTAGAAATCACTAGCGGATCCAGAACTTTGAAGTGGGGGGGGCGATTTTTTTCCAAACCCTAACCCTAACGCCTAGTAAACTCTAACCCTATCATTGCATTTTCACTGCAGAAACGCATTTTCCTGACATCTACAGCTCATTATTCATAGATGAGGTTCGGGGCGAAGCCCCGACGCTATAAGCGTTTTACCATCAAGATTTACAGGAGTCTGATAGAGTTATTATATGATTGCAATATGTAAAGAGTTTTCACGTCTTTCCCTTTCTTTACGGTTACATATGTCTAACTTTGTAATGACACTTAATCAGGGCCGGTCCTACAGGTTTCGAGCAATACAAGATACCAGAGTACCTTGCAGCTTTTATGTCTCTCATCTCTGATAAGTATATCCCTTAAGTGGTTTGCTAAAACATTTATATATATTTTTGGTACAAGCTTGGAAAGTAACTTTTTTTTTTCATCGCTGACTTGCGATCGTATAAGTTATTATTTCAGCACTGGCTCATATTTGGATAACATTTCAACAATCCCGAGAAAAAAATTTCATTATTCAATGAAAATTCTTCTTCAGTTCGCCACCATATACCAACATTTTCTTTGCTAGAAACAATGCGATTGTAAGCAATCTATAATACAAGATGTTCCTCTGTTTTCCCATCTAAACGTCAGTCATAGCAATGACGTCCTTGTCAATTTTTGGAAGCTTAAGTCCTGCTCCCAAAATTGTTCCTAATTTGAGAGCCTGATAAATGTTCTTCCGTCTTCTCTCGATTTTCTCGTTGTGGACATGTCCACTATTTGTCAGAGAAGAAAATCTTGCTATTGATGTTTTCCCATTTAGAATAATTTTATTCAACAATTTCAAAGCTTTATGATTTTGCTTCTGTCACATTTTAAAGTTGGTATTTTAAATTATTTTTTTAAAGTGCCTTTTTACACTTGGGTGTCACCCCCTATCGGGTGTCACCCGGTGCGGACCGCACCCCCCGCACCTGCCTAGTGACGCCTCTGATCTAGAGCTCTTATAATCTATTATGCTAATCATCTAGATGACCTCGTCTTATTTCTCAGTTCAATCGAGACTCTACTCTCTAGTGAAGAATGAAATTTTAAAAAATTTGAGGACTTAATAGGACACCTTGGTGTCCCCCACCCGACTCTAACGGGTACCTGACCTGCTCTTTTTTTTTTGTAATTGTTGTTCGGCATTGGATTTGTATTTTTTTTTAATTATTTTTTTGTGTGAATTAGAATTGTCATGTGAGTTTTTCGCATTGGCTTTTTGTGTCAACATTTTTTTGTGGTGACAGTTTGGAATCGATTTATACTTTTTTATAATGGCTCTTTTGGAATCTGACTTGTGCTTTTTTGTGATCGATGTTTGGACTTTTAATGTGGACTTTGGTGTGGTTTTATTTTTTATATGTTTGTGGTGACTTTTTTTTATGATGGTGTTTGGAAAAGGACTTGTGCATTTTTGTGATGGCTGTTTGAAATCTTAATTTTTTTTTGTTGTGTCTTAGAATTGTCATGTGCGTTTTTTATTGTGGCTTTTTGGGTTGACTTTTTTTTGTGATGGCTGTTTGGAATTAACTTGTGCTTTCTTGTAAATGGCATTTTTTTTGTTGAGATTGATATTTGGCATCAGACTTATGATCAACTTTTTTTGCTTTTCGTGATGGCTGTTTAGAATCAGACTTGTGTGTTTTTTGTGATTGATGTTTAGAATCGGATTTGTGTGTTTTTGTTAGGGCTGTTTAGAATCAACTTGTGTTTTCCTGTGATTGATGTTAACATTCAGACTTGTCCATTTATTTTGTGGCTATTTAAAATCAGCATCTATATATATAATCCTCTAAGTCTGAGGTCAAACACACAAAAGTTCAAACACACAATTTAACATGCAAGCGGCAAGTAAATAGGGAAGATCCCATGGCGTACGCACGCGGTGTGAATGGACCCAATCCGCACTATTTCATTCACAAAATAGCATAGACATAAATAAATATAGACTGGAAAAAGGAAGTAACTTCGTGTAACTTGAAAACACATGTATATATGGGAAGATCCCATGGCTCGATTATAGAACTTCTCTTCGCAGAGATAGTTTTATGCTTTAGCACATGAACGTACTAATTAATCAAATTAACATTCAAATTTGTTTTTCTAAAGCATTGTTACATGAGTGCAGCTATATTCTTAAAATTGCGTAAATTAAGGTCAATTAGCCATATTCATAGTATTTTTCATTCATGAATTCACGCATTCACTTTACTTATATCAAGCAATTGGGAAGATCCCATGGCGCAGCATGTTGTGAATGGGAAATAATATATCCAAATCCGCACTATTTTCATTCACAAAATAGCATACTTTAAAACGATTTTAATAATGACCGGAAATTTCCAGGACTTTTGCGACCGGCGGCATAGCATTTAATAACATTTCAGGAGATTTCCAAGGGGCTCCTGGTAAATCAAGAGGCCGCGGGAAATCTGTTATGTTTTATAAAATGGTTCAATTTCATAATTTATACACCTAAAAATTAGCACGGGTCCAAAGAAAGTTCGGGACCCACTGTGGTCGCATATGTTGTAGTATTTTTTATTCATGAATTCACTTATAACAAGTAAATGGGAAGATCCCATGGCGCAGCATGGTGTGAATGGAAATGGTGTATCCAAATCCGCACTATTTTCATTCACAAAATAGCATAGACATAAATAAATATAGACTGGAAAACGGAATTAACTTCATGTAACTTGATTTAATCATTTATATACCTAAAAAATTAGCATGTGTCCAATGAAAGTACAGGACCCACTGTGGTCGCATATGTTGTAGTGCCTAAGGCCTGCCCTGGAAAATAGCGGCGTATGCTATGCCGCCGGTCGACTAGTTTTTTTTATTGATGTTTGGCATCGGACTTGTGATCGACTTTTGCTTTTATGATGGCTGTTTGGAATCTAACTAGTGTGTTTTTGTGATGGCTGTTTAGAATGGGATTTGTGTGTTTTTGTTAGGGCTGTTTGGAATCGACTTGTGTTTTCCTGTGATTGATGTTAACATTCAGACTTGTCCATTTATTATTTGGCTATTTAAAATCAGCATTTTTTTTTATTGATGTTTGGCATCGGACTTGTGATCGACTTTTGCTTTTGTGATGGATGGTGGATATTTGCATTTTGACATGTGCATTTTTCTGGCAATAAAGAATCACTTTTTTTTGTAACTGATGTTTGGCATCACACTTGTGTTGTTGTTGTTGTTTATTTATTTTTTAATATTTTTTTTGAGTATTAGAATCAACATGTTAGTTTTTTGTAGTGGCTTTTCGAGTCAACATTTTTTTGTAATGGCTGTTTGGAATCGACTTATACTTTTTTTTGAGGACTAGATTGTCACTAGATCGTTCTAGTCATCTAGTTGATCTATCTCAGCTCATTCAAGACTCTACTGTCAAGCAAAGATTAAAATTTTAAAATTTATTTTAGGAATTAAAGGGGCGCCTCATAGTAGCTGACAGAACTCTAATGCAGCGGTTCTCAACCTTTTATGCTCGGTGACCCCTTTTTACAATCTCCCACTCAGTCGGGTCCCCCATGCACACACACTCATACAGCAATAGAAGAATAGACAGTAACAATCCAGATTTTTGATGGTCTTAGGTGACACCTGGCAAATCGTCAATCGCTCCAGAAGGAATCACGAACCACAGGTTTAGAGCCCCTGCTCTAATAAGTAGCTGACAATAGTTGTGGAAAGTTTATGCAAATGGTCATTGTGCTGGCAGGGCTGGCCTTTGGTTATTGGAGGCCCTACTCTGACGAGTAAAGAAATATAATCATATCATTTTATTAACCTCCTAATTTTTCATTTTTCCAAAATTTAGATTTCCTTTTGTGACAGGTATATCTTGATCTATACTGGTTCAGCAATGATATGTATTACATATATTTTATGTATTAGGGATTTAGTTAATTTATAAATCAGTTTTTTTATTTTCTTTCAGCAGATTATCCAAGATTGATGCCTCTCCAGATATCAACAAAGACATGATAGAAGCATTGTAATAGCTTAGTGACAATTCAATGATGTATTATTTTGTGGCTTATATGTTATTAATGTCAAGAAAGCAACTTAGATAAGAACTATACATTTTATTTACAAGCTTATGTTAGTCTTAGAAAATATTTTTTTGTAATTGCTTATTCTTCATTACGGGAGCATTATGAATCGTTGATAGTTTTCAATTATGCTTATAAACAGCATGGGAATGACAGAAAGAGTGTGATCTAATAAAAATGGTGCTCAAGTGTATTGTTTTGTATTAAATAATAGTTTAATTGCTTTTTAGGTACTTGTTGTTAGAATGCAATGTAATATTTAAAGGCTGTTTGTCATAGTGCTACACAGTTGTCAAGAATTAAGTTACTCTGTAATATTAGACATAATTTATATGTCTTTGTGTAGCAAACATACTGCACACTTTTTCATTTCTACCAGTAGATAATGTAATTTATTGAAAGCTATTAAAGAGCTTTATATGATTCTGTACTTGTTATTTCATAATAATAGTGATCTTAATTATCCAGAAAGAAATGCATCTACATTTACTATGTGAGAATAATATGTACATGAAAAAAAAAAGAGCTCTTCCTTTATATCTTAAAAAAAATATTACACTTGCTTATAGATTGCTTATAGATATAAGCAAGGTCTAAAAGGGAAACTTTACTTACTTTATTTAATACCTATAAATATATTTGTCAAGCTCTTTTGCATAAAACAATTTGCAAATCACTATGACACAAAATATTATACAATTCCATTAAAGGCATTGTAATGTAGGCATATACTTAAATAGGACTCTTGTTCATTATTGCAGGATGTACGATACTATTGTTATAATCAAATTCTCACAAACATTACAACATACTTTTATATATTCAAAAACGTTAAAACATAGTTTAAGCTATATACCAGCTGCATGAATGATTTCTGTATTGATTTTGAGAACTTCTTAGTTCAAGCTATAGAAAAACTACATAATATCAGGGAGACAACCCATAGTGTGTGATTACTAAATGACAAGTCTTCAGACATTATCATTAAGGTTTAAAAATATTCACGAGACGTTTAAAAAATATTCATTATAATATTTCTCAAAGAACTAGGTCAGACAACAACGAGTAAATAGGGAAGATCCCATGCTATTTTTAGCTCCATTAATAATTTTTGTAACGCATTCGCTTTACTTATTTTATAATGCGAAAAATTAGAACCATATTTAAAACTCGAATTATTTATGTATTTTATTGACATAGAGAAAATTTTCTAGTATTCATTGATCTTAAGAAAATTTAAAACGATGGCAGTTGGACGATACAGAAGAAAATGACTAAGAAGTTATTGCTATAATTGACGTACAAATAAAACAAAAATGAGGGGGTATTTTAAGAAATATAGCTCAATATCACATCGCTTCTAGCAAAGCTAAATCGGGCATTTCATTATTATAATGATAATGAGTATTTATAGAATAAAGATAATTTTCTGGTGATGTATTATCACTGTTATCCAAATATGATCCAGTATTGAAAAATCGTTATAAGGCTGAAAAGAATCGATGCACACAAAAAAAAATCAGAATAAGTTTATAAATAAAATTGTTAAGCAAATCACGCAATGGATACATACTTTTCAGAGACATAAGGGTACAATATACTCTTATGGCTTTGGGAACATTGTACCTGACTTAGCACAAAATGATTACAATTTATAAGATTTAAAAAAGGTAACAAACTATTACCATAAAATGCATTAATAGGGATGAGCTTAACTTCATAATGTGTGAAGTTCAGAGATAAAGATACCAGAGCCAATTAAGACAAAATAAAGTATTGTTTCAGCAGTCGATTAAGTTTTGTTGATGTTCGTTTTTTTTTTTTAAGAAAAAAGCCCTTGTTGAAGACAGGGGAAGAAAACTTAAATAGACTAACTTTTAGTTGTTGGCAGGAGGGTAAGTAAAAAAAAAAGCTACTAAAATTTACGGGCTCAAAATATGAAAGATTGAATGTGTCGGGGGAGGGGGGGCGGGGCTTTATGAAACGGGTCTTTCCAAATAAAGTCTATAAGGGAGAAGTTATGATTGAAAGGTAGACAAAAAAACAAAATGGGCGTCCCAGAGAAAAGAGAGAAATTT
>JADKLZ010057353.1:0-19601 GCA_021533235.1 Biomphalaria straminea | reverse complement strand
CATGACAAGCTATGCATATCCGTTGTATACGTTGAAGATTTGCAACTTATAAGCAAGCCATAGTGGGCATGGACTTTCTGACATATTTTTTTTTATTAAATATTCATCTATATTTCTTTTTATAAAGGCAAATGAAAATCACTATGATTGGATATTCTATATTTAAATGTTCAAACGGTCTTTGAATGCCCAGCAGAATAAAGTTTAAAAAAAACAAACTTTTGTCGGTTTTCTTTGAATTGTTTCCCCTTATCAAATATAATTTAAAGGAGAGGTTTAATGTATCATTCACCAGGAAAGAGAATATTCAATTAAGTATAAGTAAATGTTTATAATCGAATATTTTTAGTACTTTGCGGACTAACAAATCTAAATATTCACAAATTATTTTCGATAATTAACAAGGAACAATATTACTACGTAACAATATCAGTACGTGAACATAACTACATAGCAATAACATAGATTACGGATTATCCCATTCAATCTATTAGATAGAATTCACTGGCCAATAAAACCTGGGCCCCTACATTTTTATAAGTAAGAAAAAAAATGGGAGCGGTTTCGTGACAAAATAAACATAGGAACAAATCAACGGGCGTAGCCGATGGGAAATGCTAGTGTTAACATATTCCCTTCCTTATTTGTAATTCATTAGATATGTATACATTAGTTGTTGATTTGTATAGATATTGTTAGATTCAATCTCCACTGTTACCCTTTTTATAGTTTATATTTCCAGTTTCAATAGATGGGCCATCAAAGTGCCTAGATTCATTGTAGTGACTGTCCGGCTCTTATGAAATGACCACTCGCTCCTCCATCCTCCGTCCACCACTCACCCCGGTCTCAAAAAGAGGAAGTAATTAACTGACCGAGTGACGAAGCATTTCCCAGAGTTGGGCTGTAAGATGAGCCATCGGGCACATAGGCACTTAACGCTCTCTCCCAGCGCTTGTTGCTGGTCCGCCGTCCTGGCCTTAAAGAACGCTGCGGCTCAAATACATCAGCGGCTTACACTTACATGGTCGGCATGAGTCACTGACCAACCAGTTATAGAATTGTGTGAAAGTAGCCAATGATCCCTTCAAATACATGTCTTAAAAGATTATAATTCCTTCTGTCAGCCTACTTCAATATCAGGCTATCCTTGTCCAGGGTATATATTCAGAGAATATAACCTGCTTTGCAGGCTTTTCAATTATTGGAGATGTACAAACATGGCGGGGGAAAACCTATAAATAGCTTGCTTTTCGGTGTATCCGGCGTACAAGTGTTGCTAAGCTAGTTATTTTCTTAAGCTCTATGCTCACGCTTGTGCACTTCTTAGCACTGCAGATCCAGTTTTCAAATCTCTTCGTTTGGACCTTAGAGTTGGCAACACTGACCTTTATTTAAATGTCCTTGACCTTGAAAATCGCGAAAAATCTCCTACGCCAGCATTGCAAACTAAAGTTGCATTAGTAATAGTTAATACAGCTAAATTTCTGGAAACTCACATTAAGTGAAGGTGTTTTGAAAATACAGGATTATGTTCAATTTCTTGCTAAAAATATTCTTTTCGTTTATATACTTTTGTTGTTGTTGTTGTTGGGCTTATGGTCTTCTTAAAGCTACTTTGCCTGAAGTGAATAGCACAATACTGTCTGAGAGATGGTCAGTCAATTGATTGGTCAAGTACAGACTGTTGTGTTTATGTAACAATCTAAACTCTTGACACTAATTTTGCGTCGAACTTGTGCACTGCATTGACCTGGTGCCAATGGTGCACCTCGTTAATCACATGTGCAGCTAGATTGGGCGTCGCACTTCCGCTAACCAAACAACTTCTTCCTTCGAAAGTGGGTGTATGGGTAATTCTCCGACTGCTTGCGTTGTTCTTCTAGGAACGCTAACTCATCGTAACAGAATCGGGCGGATTCGGGCCGGAAGAAGTGCAGTTGATGGTTTGATGCAGCCAGTAGCAGACGATTTTTTGAGGTGTTCACAGAGTGCTTCTAGACGTTAAGCAAGCTTACGATAGGGTCTAGAGACAAGTATTGTTATGGACAATTAATGAACCTGGATGTCCCCAACTGTCCAACATCTATACCTGGTTCAAGAACTTTCTAACGGGGCCGGACTGTTTGCTACGGCAATAGCGTGTCACAAAGAAGGATGTTAGAACGTGGCTTACTCCAAGACTTAAGTGCCGATCTCTATTGAGGATTTACTGCTCCGTCTTATTGTCTTTACGCTTGTCACAGATAAAAAATGTTTAAGATCAATTCGTAGTGATAGATTTAAGAAGCTATATTATCTGGTCTTAAATTATCTCAAAATAAATTATCCTTAAGTTAGTGCTAGTCGGCCTCCTTCAGTCTTAGAGCGACTATAGTTCATCTCGTGGGACACTTTTTGATGTGAGTGTAAAGCCCCTTTTTGGAGAGACACGCCGTCCACATATATTGCAGGTTAATGTGGCTTCGCTTAGTTGGTAAAGGAGCCGGGGATTTTTCGTATGGCACGCTTTTCTTCCAGAGCTGAGGCCCATGTTTTTTTCATTGTCCATAGCTTTCTTGGTCACCGTCTCGCCATCTAGTGCGGTCCAGGGCTATGTCTTCCAATGGTCAGTATCAATTTTCACTGTTTTGAGGTCCCGTTTTATTACATCCACGTAACGGAGGTAATTTAGTTAGTAGCAACTGACCTGTCGTTACCAATGCAATGAGCATTAAATCGAATACTGTCATTTGGTGAACCTGATATTCTCTAAGAGGGTCCTTATGCCTACGTCTCCTGGTATTTATTCATTGCCATCTCCCGACACTGTTAGCTGCGGTTACTGTGTAAAGTAACTCCCCCCCCCTTTTACTCTTTGTTTTCTCCTTACAATCGCCCTTTCGTCTCCAGATATCCGTGAGTAGATGATGGCGCTACAGCAGGGCGTAGTGGCCTGTCATTCACACTGGACTTGATGACCACTGGCCGTCGACCCAAAAGAGACCAACCGAACAAAAAGAACGGAGGGAGAGGGGGGGGGGTCAGGCACGTGCCGGCTTGTCAAGTAAACTTAATGTAGACAGTGTGTGTGTTGGGTGTGGTGTAGTGTGTTGTGTGTTAGAATGAAATTAATTAAATGCTGTCATAGGCGTAGCTCATTAAATGAAAAGAGACGATTTCTCAGGTTCTCTCAATAAATGTATCAAGTTCAACACACTTTTAGTTACACCTGAGTTTTCCCAATGCGTTGTTTTTGTGTGCATGTTCCGGGGGGGGCCGCGCACCAATGCATAGCTCTAGTATCAGCGCGGTGACAAGACGTGAAAATGTGAAATCAAATGGATCGTCACGTTTGGGGATTCATATTGATACAGTTCTTGTTGGGTCTTTTCACCTACCTCCCACGACGCTTTAGTCTACTATGTTTTGCTAGATTTATGTTCACTCACGTGCCGTGATTTATTTTTGTTTGACCTCAGAAATTTTATTTTTATCACATGTATTGCACCCAATGGTTATAGGCTTGCTCCTTTACGTACCGGTAAGTGTATATTATTTAAAGCATTCATGTCTGGTCATCAGAGACTGGGACCACGCCCTCGGAAGAAGAATTATTTAAAGCCAGAAAGGGAGGTAACTGTGTGCGTGTAGATGGAAATGTTAGCAGAAGTAGTCTAGAGAGTTGAAGGCCGCTGACCTTTTGAAATATTCCATGCGTTCTTATTGACTCTTTTTTGCTAAGCTTATATCAACTCATTCCGTCTGTCTGTCTGTCCGTCTGTACGTTATTTCCACTACTTGCCATTCTCGGATCAAGTTGTAACTTTCCACGACTATTCATTGCTACTAACAAAACATGAATCAATCAAGAAACAGATATTCAACTAGTTTTAATTAGTTAGTGATGATTAATTAATTTTCGCTTTATATAGTAAAAAATGGTGTTAAATCTTGCAGTATCGAAAGAGATGTCATAGATTTTGTGATTCTTTCCCTTATAAAAGATTTTATTTGATTTTGCGTGTGTGTGTGTTTTTAAGTTTGTTTTTGTTTTTTTTTACAAAACTGAAGAGAAAATAATGAAGTATTTAAATATCGAGTGATAAATATCTTCGTTTTTTATCTAGTTCCAATGTGCTTATGGGTTAGAGAATGTAATCGTTTAGTTTAGCTTTCTTTTTACGAACTCTTGGTAAAGATACCTTTTGGTGACAGCGCTTACATTTTTTTGCTCACTCCGCTACAGAAATAGTGCGTCGGAATTAGGTCACACTGCAGTTGAGATTATGAACGAGATCATGCTATGGGTGAACGCTTTCTTTTTGATGACGTCATCGATCATTAAACACTAAATAGAGTAGATCTAGTCCAGTATCAGCCCTTCGCTCGATTAGACTATCCCAGCTCTTTATAGTAGACGTTTTAAATCTTAAAAAAAAAATGTAAAGGCTTATGCTTATGTTTAAAAGAAAGCTATTTTCATAGCACGTGTTGTTCTGACCTGTCAGTGTGATTGACAGCTTGAATCAGGACGTAGATTTGATTGTGCTTAGGAGATGTGACCCTGTTAAGGTAATTGGCACATGACGCAGATCTTTTGGGAAGGATCGACCCAAGTGGTGCATCCCTGATTGACGCTAGGGGATAAAGAACGACAGACGCTTGGCCCACGGGAGACAGAAATTGCGTTTAGCTGTCGACATATATTATTGTCTTTTTTTTTTGGGGGGGGGAATGTAAAAAATGAGTAGTCCTCTCAAACGTTTCTTTTAAGCTGTACATCTCTAGGAGACATTTTTGTGAAGTAAATGTAGAAGACTCGTAGTTAAACGAGAATTTTTCACGACACAGCAAAATCTTTGGTTGCATTTTGGTATTTTAAGATGTCCTTAAGTATTTATCATTGCTGTCGAAGAGAGTTTGATTCCCTTTCACACAACGTCTAGAACTAGATTTATTGTGTACATAAGTGTAGTCTCTTAGACTTGATCTCTTAAGGCTTCCTTGTTCAGGTATTTGATTTCAGGTGAATTCAAAATTGAAATTTCATTAGTATTTGTTATTTTATTTTGGTCTGTCAAATAATTGGATGACTTTTTTTTTTCCTCGCTGTCTTTTAGTACGGTAAACATCTCTGCGTATGAATCCGATGGAACTTTTTTTTTTCCTTTGCGTATGTATTCAACGGAACTCTTCTATTCCAATGTTGTTGGTTCTCCTGGAGACCTTTCGTTTTCGCTAATCAAAAATGTATGAAAAAGTAATCGGCTTATAGGTATCGGGCTTAGAGAATACGGCTTTCATTGAGTGATTGCCTTGGCGTAGTAGGAATGGTGACTTATTTCCGGTCTAGTTCTGGCTGGAACGATCCATTCTAATGCTCACAGGCCGTGGCCTTCCATGGGACATGCTTGTAGTATGAGTCATCGCCCCCTCCCCCATTGTAACATTTCAATATCGCCCTCTCCCCCAGGCCTCATTATGACCTCCTCTGCCGATGCTGTTTCATGCTATGAATTTTGACAAGGAAACACCGGAAATGACCTTTTTTCTTTTTTTGTCGTCTGGTCATTTTTTCCCCCCACTAAGAGATCAGCAGTGAATGAACTGTGTGTGTGTGGTAGGGGGTGAACTTGAGGCTAATGAGTGGATATGGAAGGTCTGTATGGACGAGAGAGAGGAGGTCAACAAATTAGAAATGTCGAGAGGGGGCGAGGGATGTTGTGTGCTGGTGGCGGACAGAGAATGATATATAGGAGTCGGATTTATTTTTATTTTTTTATTTTTTGCTTTTTGGAATCGATTGACATTTTAGTAACAGTGTTAACAAATGTTATTCTTTTACTTTGTCGGTTGAAGTTTTAAAAACTTGATAGAATCTAAAGCTTGTTGATAGGTTGATTGTTAGGTTGTAGCTCCAGACAGCTAGTACAACTTCAACTTTTGACGTTTGGAGTTGTATTTTCTTTTATACAGAACTCCTGAATAAAGATAGAGCAAACTTTAAACAAAATATTTATCTCTAATGGACAATATTTACTGCTTTCCATTCCACTGTAGGTAAATGTAAGAAACTCGAATGCAATAATTATATTTTGAACAAGTTTAGCAAAAGTGCAATAAACACACACCCTGCTGTCTCTCGGTCTCCGACCTCGACCTACTTTTATCAGCCCTTGTATCCCATTTTATGGAAATCATCTGCCCAAGATTCTGGTTACATCAGAATTTATTAACCAATAGAAAACACGCACATACATTCCATGCAACAAAATACAAGACCAACCTACTAGGATCATTCTGTGTTCTTCTAACGGGTTTTTTTTTTACTTTATAACATTTTGTTAGCATGGAAACGGATCGTATTTCTTTTACCGTACTTTAACACCCCCACCCCTGCCTTTTTATCCAGTTTGATATACCAGCCACTTTAGTCACTAGAATCTAGCACTGCTGCATTTGATTACTTATACTGGTATTTGTGTTTGGTCAAAGAGTAGAGACAATATAAAATTTGGCTCTTCGTTACAAGCTTGTTTTTGACGAAATGTACACACACCCCTGCCCGGCCCCTTTTAAGTTACACCTTTTTATTTACATGTCCTTTTTTGGTGGGGGTGCAATGGCGCAGCGTGGTGCGGATGACGTCCCAAACGCGATGACGTGAGGAACGGATGACGTCATAGCGAAGGCAGACAGCTAAAATACTAGTAGTCATTGTTTTCTTGTATGGATTTGTCATTTTTAAAATGCTCTTGATTTAAATTCTGAACTAGAGCTATTCATTCTAGTTCCTACTTCGATTAAATTTCAAAAGTTCGTAGTCCTATTATCAATCAGCACTAGAAAATACTCGTTGACGTATCTAAATGATTTACGTAATTAAATTGGTTTAAATGCAAAGAACTATTCATTTGTTTATAGAAGGCGAATACTTGATATCAACTAGTCGACGTTATAAAAAAAAAATGACTACATTTGGCGGGAAATGAGAACACTAATTATCGACTTGATATTTTCGTAATAATGGAGGCAATGTCCTAACTAGCAAGCTTTTTTTGGCGTATCTGGGTGTAGAAAATACGGAAGTATTGAACAACTAACATTTCTAAAGCAACCTAATAATTTTGTTTACACTTTTCTAAACCACTGAAAAGTGAAATTTAACACAAAAAAAAAAATCAAATTACAATGTAAGAAACACGAGTGTAACAATAATATCTATTGTTTGATAATCTTCAATACATTTTTTTTTTCATTGTTCGTCTGCTGATTTAGAGAGAAATAAAAGGTCTTGTAAATTTAAATAATGTGAAATCAATGAACAGTGACTGTGTTTTGTGTAAGTGTGTGTGTATCATGATGGGTTTTAAACTGATTGTGTGTCGCGATGTTATTATTCAGATGCAGACGACAAGACGCACTGCACTGGTGACTGAAGTTTTTCAGATGGAAGAAGAGCTGGGTGGATAAAGGCGTATGGGTGGATCGATTACTCTCAGGGTGCCATCAATACCAGGGATAAATGGCAGCAGCTCTTCATGGGCGATGGTTTCTATAATTTTCTTTGTGCAGGCACCCGTGGCGTGCTGTGTCGCCAAGCGCCCCCCCCCCCCCCTTGCGCCCTAACATTTGTCATTGCTGCTTGATAATCGATACAGTCATCGTCATTTCGCCTGTGTCTCGTCGCAGTGTTGACGAAAAAAAAATGGCAGAAACTATTGCTATTCTCTGGCATGCGCTTTTACGATGACAAATAATACTTTAATACTTGTTACGCCCCCCCCTGCGTTGGGATTTACTTTTTTTTTATAATTTACACTTCAGTTCTGCTTTAAAATAAAGATCAACTTTCGTCCAAAGAAAAGAGTTAAACTAAATATTGTTGTTGTTTTTTTTCCCATGGCGCGAGCATCTTCTAAAAACCTAGCTTTTTATTGCCTCTGTGGTAATGGGTTTATTTTGAAAAAAAAGATAAAGTCTATATATTTCAAGTTTATTTGCATTGAGAGCTCTATCACACCAAATTCCAATATATCACACTATATCCCAATATATCACACTATATCCCAATATATCACACTATATCCCAATATATCACACTATATCCCAATATATCACACTATTTCCCAATATATCACACTATATCCCAATATATCACACCAAATCCCAACATATCACACTATATCACAGAAATTTGACAAAGCTTATATCAACTCACTCTGGTAAAAAGTTTGTACACCTTATTTTTCCCATATTTCTCCACACCCAATCTCAGATCAAGCTGAAATTTCGTACAATTATTTCTTGCACCTGATAACACAAGAATTAATTTAAAAAATAACAATTAGTTTATTAGCGATTGCTAATAATTTTATTCGGAATCTCAAACAAGGGAAAGAATTAGTACTTCATGACTGAAGTGCTGGTCTAAGCTGAATGAGTCTCAGTAAACACAACATTACAAATAGGACAAGACATTTATTTTTGTAAATGCTTTTTTATTGTTAGTCTAGAGCTATTACAAATTTAGTTTGATGACTGGTCCAAACTAATTGATACAACTGTGCTTAATAGAAAGCTTTATTTGTTGATGTGTAGAGTAATTTTGTTTATATATTTTCTTGTAGTTAAGATTTGTGTTTCTTTCTTTTTAGCCTGGTCCATCTGGTCAGAGAGCTTTCACCAGAGACTCAGACCAAAGCCTAATCAGTGTGGACAGTTCAGAAAACGAAGAGGTCAGTAACAGAAGGGGATACAGTTCAAGCCGCTATTTTTTGAATATTTTTTTTACATGTTAGCTGTTTGTTTTTTAGCCTTTTTGCTTTATATATGATTGTATTGAGCGATAAAACTTTTGCTCATTGTCTGTTGTCGGGTCAAGTCTGCTGAATCACATTGTTTGTTTTTTGTTTTTTTTTTTTTTGGTGGTTTTTTCTATTATTATGTCTGTCTACATAAAACATAATGTTAAGAGAGTAACATACAAGGTTATTAGAGACATGGGTTAGGGTTCATTAAGTGGGTGTTTTTGAGCTGTAGCTCCACACAGCAAGTCCAACTGAAACTTTGCAGTAGGTTTGTAGGTGTATAAGTTATTTGTCACCCAAATCTTAAATAAAGCTCGAAAAGCTTCTTTTACAAGCAAATTAAATCTTGGACTTGTAAACACAAATATGCACAGACTTTTAAAATTTCACTGAAAAAAAAAAAAAACACACTTTGAATAATAAGACAATTTCAAAAAATGAGTTTCAACTCTCGTCAAAACTAACTCTTTCATCATACAATCCACACATGTGCTGATTCTCTGGCTTGAGCTGAATTTCATCACCCATTAGCGACCATTTTTGGTCCAGTTGTCTGCATCTAGCCAACTCACAGTTACATCAGAACTCATCAGCCAAATACTACACACTGTATAAGTTTCAAAACAGGTTACATGTAATTAAATAATGTGCTTACTTATTGGGAACTTACAGATCACATACATGCACTGCATTATAGTTATATGCAGATTACATATAGAGTACTTACAGATCACATATAGTGTACTTACAGTTTACATATAGGGTACTTACATATCACATATACTGTACTTGAAGATTACATGCTTATTACATAACTGATTAGTTGTAGAATCAAAGAAAATGGGGAGTGGAATACATGTAGTCTCTTTTTATGTCTTGATTCATATTTTTTAACACCTGACAATTTGTACACAACTAGATCTATCAAAACTGTAACATTTGAATTTTTAGAAAGCAAAAACAAAAAAGACAAAAAAAAAACAAACATTTAATCATTAACCTAAACCATGAAACATTCTGCTATAATTGTAATTCTCTTCACGTTTCATTGGCAGAGCACACACATTTTGAGAAAGAAATATTGATATATCTATGCCAGTGCTGGACTAAGCAGACACCAATGTCCTCCATGTTTATTATTTAATTCATTAATTATTTTTTTTTTACCCAGGATCTGTTTGGAGCAAGTAATTGGAAAGGCAGAGTGGCTGCCAAAAAATCATCTGACCAGAGGGCATTGTCCAACAGTTCAGATAGTAAGTGATCAAGTGTGATATTTATGATGTTGCCTGAATAAGCCAGGAAAATTAATGGCTTAGCAGAGGTTAAGTCATTCATTAACATGCATAACTAGATTGATACATGAAATGCGTAGTCATAATTATCTTCTTTTTATGAAGTACTCTAACCTCTGTAATATTTAAGAAGAAGAAGATTTACAAACACTGTGTTGTCAACATTGTTGGTCGCAGCACTAAGCGATTACTAGAAATGAGATTGTGGTCAGTGCACTTGACTAATGAACTAAATTTATATAGTGGTGAAGATTGAATGTCTCCTGTTTTAAAGGCTACACGATACTCCTGGACTTAAAAGCTGATCTTATATACTTGACCATGAACTATTTAATCTTGAAGGAAAACTTTGTGTGTTAATGTAAATTTTGCTCCTTCAAACCTTGCAGTCCATGAGAAATATGTTATAAAGCCTATCTTTGTCAATGGCTGGCTTTTAATGAGAGTGTCTTGTGGCTTGCGCATCACCCTACTACTTTTACTTTCCCAAACTAATTTCAAGTAACAACTAGAGTTGGGTGGAAATAGCACAGGCTTTAAATCCTAAAGTTCTATATTCCAGCTTTAGCCAGAATTTGAACTTGTAACCCTGTGTTTAAGGAGACAAGTGCTTTAGCACTCCACCACAATGCTACCGTTGTGTTAGTTTACTGGTAAATCAATTCTGAATCTTTCATAGTTTTTTATTAGCTAGTAAAACATGCCACTTGTTTCTTTGTATTTTTTATTGTTTTGTCTTGTCATATTTATTCAAAGACTCCCACACCTCATGCTGGCTTGTGAGTTTTCTTTTATTACCTTTCCTTCTATTTCCACCACTCTTTCCCAATCAATGTAAACTAATTCGGACAATCCATCTAAGCCAGTACAGTACAATACTTAATTTCAAAAGTTGATGCAATTGTTTTGATAATAATCATGTCTTGACAAATCAATTTAGATAATTGATTAAACTGAGAGATAATTTCACTACCTGCACAGAAATACTCACAGAAAGTATATTGATCCTTTCTTACCTAGCTGTAGTTTCAGGTGTTGCTGGGTCTGGCCTTGAACTCTTCTCTTTTTATAGCCTTTGTGATACTGGTTGTCAGCACATCATAATTGAACAGAGTTGTCTTTCCTTGTCACTGGCCCTCATATTGAGCCTCAATAGCTGACATCATTGATCTGTGTCTCTCTCTCAACTGGTAGCAAGGCTTTACCACATCATCTGTTGCTGAGTGTTTCTGGGTTTCATGTGTCTGTTATTTTTTATTGTTTTGTTTTGTTACTTTTTTGTTTGTTTTTGTGTTGATAGTAAATGTTTTGTTGTCAGTTGTCTTTTACTCTTAAAACTCTTTGATGGACTTTTGTTTGTTGTAGAATATTGTTTTGTTTAATGCTTAGGGAAAATATTGCCACACTAGATGATGTTTTTAATGGGAAGCCATTTTTTTTTAAAGTGAAAAAGAGGAACAATTGCCAAAGTTATATGGATGATGACAGTTATGGCTTTAAGAAAATCTTTGCATAAGAATTGTCTTGTGAAAAAATTATTGCAGCGGTGTTGGACTAATTAAGTAACGCACATTAAAACTGTAAATACCTGAAGAAAAAAAGATAATATCAACGTATCAGTGTTTTATTTTGACAGTTGTGTTGTTCTCATTGTCAATTTGACTTTTGACTATCAAAGTAATGTAACATCCATGTGTTCAGAGGTGCCACTCTAGTAAAACTTAGAATACAATTTTCATTTAGTTCCAAATCTTAAAACTCAATTGGATAAAATAATTACTACACAGCAGAAAAAACTTGACGAAATATAAATCACTTGAACTAATCATAGAAATGTTCATAATAGCTTGACTAAAAAATTCTATGAATGGTAAATAAAGTGAACGATGAATAATTAATTATCGAAAGACTCGCCACCAATGAATTGCCTTTTTGCCCTTCTATAATCTCCCACAAAGACTTTGTTAGATGAATATATCCTTCTTCATCCCAGCTAGAACTTTCTTTTGGTGACCCGCAGATTTATTTACTAAAATATCTTTTCTAGGAGTCTTGGTCTGACCCTAAAGAAACAAAAAGTTATTACTGACCCATATTTTGATCATGGTTTTACACATACACAACTTGACCTCTAAGTTGGTTGGTTTAAAAACCTAGGTGCTGTTTTTTTCCTTTCCTTACTCATTCTTTTTCCTATAGGAAAATAATATAGAATTGTTCTTGTCAAATCTTACATTTGTGTTATACAAAAAACATCAACAGTCAATCTTAAGTTAAACCAAATATAGTTAACAACACTGACTCATGTTTTCACTTAACTCAAAACTACATTCACTCCTGCAACGTTCAGGAATGTTATTTTAGTTTGAAACATTAAACTCTCATTCCCTTTGCCTCCCCAGGTGGCATGGATTCTATAGACTTCGGCAGCATACAAAAGACGGACATTCTAAACAATGCTGCCGCCAAAGCCAAGATATCAGTCAAACCCAAAGCACGCAATCGACAGTCTAGGAAGAAAAGAGATGTATGTTTTTTTTTTTTGTTGTTTTTTTAGAGGAGGAGAGGGGGGGTAATTTTTATATGTATTAGCAGAATGACAGGTATTTAATCCACTTGACAAAAGAAGATTAAATACTGCTTAAAGACAGTTAGTATAGAACTATTAACTTGTCTTATTTTAAGATAACTACTCTTTAGGCAATTAATAACAAAAATGCAGAATACAGTACTACCTGGCTGAGTTGTATGTGCCTTAGACTGTCATATTAATGGTCCTGAGTTTCAACCTAGCTTATCACCATCCCCTGCATCAAGCAAAGCTCTATGCCAGGGAGTACTATAATAATAGAAGATGTCAATCATGTGCATAATTTTTTGTTGAAATTTTACTCAGATCCAGGAATACTAAAAGACAGTGATGTATTATATTGACATATTCAAATCTTGATGTACCATATTTATGATTAATGAAGAAACATAGAAGGAATAACATACCATGTTTTTTTTTCACTTTAGAAACACTGATATTATATTCCAATTTATTTTAGAACTGTAAAATGGTAAAATGTGTCAGAAAATGTTAAAAAAAAAAATCTTTATTGCACAAATATTTTAAATTTATTTTTGTGTAAGTATTCTATGTAGGCTTTTTTTATTGCAACTCACTGCCGATTATTTTCAATTGGACCACCAGGAAATATTTCAAAAATTAAACATTTTTTCAGACACCATCACCACTAACATTACCTAGCCTGAATGAAGAGTCCCCAACAAAGCAGGTTCCTGAAGATACAAGCTTTGCACAAAGTGAGTTTACATTTATTATATCTCTTAAAATTCTGTTTTGTTTTTGTCCATAAGTATGGCAGATTCATTTTTATCACTCTATTGGCACATTAATTTGTTTTACTCTATTGGCACATTAATTTGTTTTACTCTATTGCCTTATTAATTTGGGGAATAAATTGGGAAAAATGAATCTGTTGACATTATTGTTTCTGTGCATCTAATTTGTTGAACAATTAAATTTGATGTCTGTGTTGATATCTACCTTTTAGGTTTTAACTAAACTAAACTGTTGTAGAAGTATTCATTTCTTTAACTCTTTCTCTCCTAATTGACGATACAATCTTTGATGTGACGTCAATAAATTAAATTAATGTTTGATTTGTAAACATTACTTTGTGTTATATGTAAAGATCATGTATTGCCTTTTAACCCTATTCCAAATAAATCATTCGTTTTCTGATAACAAACGAAAATGTTATTAAATCGAAAATGAAGAATTCCGTCAGAGCATGGAAGATAACACGGAGAGAAAGAGTTAATTCAGTTGTTGAATAAAACAAGTACAAATCTTTTTTTTAAGAACAATGAAAAGAACATTTACTGTCAATCTCTACAGCTTTTGACTTCAGTGTACATGCTAATAGGGGAAGTTTTGACTTATAGACAATGACTAACCAGTAAAAACTAGACTAGGTTTTCAGAAAGAGCAACTATTCTTGATGCCTTAAGAGAGAGTGAGCTTTTTATGAATGTAGAGATTTAGCTTGACAAAACTCCATGGTTCCCATCATAATTATTAAACTGCAAAACTTCTTGTTCGTTATTCACAATCAGCGTCAACTAACCTATGTTGTTGGCCTTTCACCTGTGTTGTTGGATTTCATTATTTTGAGTGTTACCTCCATTTGGCTTAGCTGCATAATACACAGCACAGAAGTGCCTATCAATGTAGAGGCACAAGGGAAATATCTTACAAAATAAAATATTTTGTTACTTTAAATGTTGACAAATCCATTGGTCCGCCAGAGGTCTAATTAAGTTAAATACATGTAAAGACACCAATATGGTGAACTAAATTACAATGTTTTAAGAAAATTTGGTGTTTTTTATTTATACACATGGATTTAGTGACAGACGGTTACATATCCCATAATTTCAATTTTCTATGAATTTCTATTGATTAGCTGTAATCTAACCTTGTTTCTATAATATTAATAATATGATTATATTTTTTTTTTGCCTAGAAAGTGCATCATCTGTAGTGGAGCAACCAGAGAAATCCCCAATGAAATCACCAGTGTCAGATTTACCGACTCAACCATCACCCAAGCTGAGTAAAAAGATTGAGCCTGATGACTTGAAGTTGAACCTGACTTCTCTAGGCACCAGCAGCAAAGGGGATAAGGATCTACCTGGGTCACCCATAACAGCCCCGACGTTTGGAACTCCCTCATCAAGCAAAGCCTCGACACCTTCTTCTCCAGGTCATAGGTCAACTATTTTATTTAAACCTGGAGAGTCACAGGTCAGCAGCTCTTTGCTGACCAGCCCAACCAGCCCAAGTATAAAGGCATCCTCAGAAATAAACATTACTGAGAAGCCCAGCTTAGACAAGTTGTCCTCCAGCAGCCGTGGCATTGACAAACTACCCCTAAGCTTTCAACAAGAAGATTCAATGGACAAACTGTCGCACACCCTTCATCAAGGAGGGTCAGATCTAAATGAGGATAAGCCAAACATAGACCTAAAGTCAAGAATGAGCCAGTTTGAAACCAAAGGTCACACTTCTGAGCCTGCCCTGAAAATTTCAGATCCTAACTCCAACATAACAGTGTCACCTAAAGAAGATTATAAAATCAAGCGGCAGGTTCGCAGTAAAACTCTCCCTGGCACTTCTGACGAGCAAGCATCGCCGCGTGTGCAACGCACAAGTTCTCATCGTATCCCGATGACAACCACTGGGTCCCTTGAGCAGCCCCTACAAATGGGGCTTTCTTTGGCTTCTGAGAAGACACCCGACTCACCAACCGCTAGCTGTCCGCAGACACCCCCAGTGTTGTCCAGCGTGAAAAAACTAGAAAACTGGAGATTCCCCTCACAGGATCCTCATGCCACCTCTGAACCTCGCTGGAAAGATATCATCCGAAAGAAGAAAGAAGATGCTGATGATGCAGAGAGCTCTAAACATGCAGCCTCTGATTTACCGAAGCAGAAGTCAGGCTTGGCTTCTGATAAAAAAGTTGAAACAGTATCATTGAAACAAAAAGATTTCACACCGGAAAAAAAGATTGAAGTTAGCGCCAATTCTTCTGATGTGACAAATGAGAAATCTGGTTTATCTAAAAAGGAGAGTTTAGAACTGGATGTCTCAGAGTTAAATTCTGTAAAGCTGATGAAACCTAGTCAGGAAGTGAAATCGTCCGCTACTGTTACAACCAATTTGTCAAGTGCAACTGGTGGGGACAAAAAAATTTTGTCTCTGGGTGCTGGTTCCTTGGACAAAGAGGAAACAGCCAAGCCCAGCACTAAAGACATTAGGGGCATCTTTGGAGGTAGTGTCAGAGACTCATTCACAAAGTCAAGTGAGATCTCGTACAATCGACCTGGAAGTGTTAAAACTCCTGCTTCTGTTTCCGCATCTCTGGGATATAAAATGTTAGCATCGCAGGGTTCTTCCAAGTCCTTGAAACCGGATGTGCCTTCGAACGTAAAGCAGGATTCTATTTCATCCTCTGCGACGCAGACTCTGAGCTCAGCCTCCTCATCTGTGACCACTACTCCTCCTACATCCTCAATGACCTCTTCTTCCCAAACGGTAACTGCACCAGCAGCAGCAGTCAAGCCTATAACTAGTGTTCAATCTGCCAAGGGTTCCCCAAGCTTTGCATTTAGCCCTAAGCCTGTTAGCACGACTGTCTCTAAGCCCGCCACCTCGCCTCTTTCTCCCACCCAGCCTGCTTTCCATAGTGTCAAGCCTTTTGGTGTTGGTATCAAACCTTTAGCCTCTGACCCTTCACCCGCTGTGTCAACACCCTCAACATCTGTGCCTATGTCAGTGTCGTCCTCCTCTTCTGTTGATGCACCTGCACCCTCTGCCACTCACATCACTTCTATTCGCCCACATTCCTCTTTCACCACATCTGCCACTCCCAAACCACAAGTGTCGAGCGCATCAGTTCCAGCACTTCCACCAAAATCTGCGCTGCACGCCAAACCAGCGGACAGCAAAGTGGTCCTTGAAGAGAAGAAGCCAGAACCTACTTCTAATGTTCCAGCCTGGCGGGCAAACCTCAAGAATGATGCCTCCAAGAAAGAAGTGAAAATAGAAATCATAGAGAAGACGCCAACTCCCAACTCGGACATCCTCAGAAAAGGAAGTGATAAAGCTAAGAGCAGTCAAGTCACAAAGGTATACAAGCCCAAAACATCCAAATTGTCATATTCATGGTCATGGTTTTAGTATACTGGTGCATTAATTTATGTTGCTTTTTTTTTTTCAAGATCTTTTGGGAGTTTAGCAGTTACAAAATAATGAATTTAAAATTATCTGTTAGTTTTACTTTCCCTCTAGTGCATAAGTGTTGGCTAAATGGAATGTTTTTAATGCTATTAGATGTCATTCCATTCTTAGTCATTTCTTTTGACAAGCTCTGTCATTGTATAAACAAGAAAATAATTTGCTGAAAGAGTTAGGACTTCAAAAGTTTTTTTATTTTGACAATATCTTTTGAGGTGGTCAAGAGGTAACATTACTGGATGTCATTTTTTGTTTTTTCCATTTGCAGAAATAATTATAAAAACACCCTTAATTATTTTTTGTCTGTGTTGATAGCTGGTTGTTAGTTTTAACTCAAGACTAGTCCAACTAAACTGTTGTAGAGGTATTTATTTCTTAATACAATACTTGAATAAAAAAGGAAGAATATAAAATTTACATTTAATTAAAAATATATAAACTTCCGTCTTTGCTTGTCTTTTAGTCAGTCAGAAGGAAAAGAGCAATATTTTACATGGGTACACATATCCATATATAAGATATGTATTTCGACATACTTAACTCGTACAACACTATGTCTGCTTGGATTCGACTTTTGATATCTTCACTTATCCTTAGGGATAACTTTAGTTTTGGTATCAAACTAAGTATACAGTGAAAGTTAAAACTCAGTAGAAAGGAGGAAGAATGGAAGTACTAAGCTTATCTTTGGTCACTAGATGTTTTATGGAGACTTACATCTAAATACAATAGAAGTTATTTACCACAATGAAAACTATTAGTGCACACAATTGTCTCCTACAAGATAAGATGTTATATTGAAATCTTTACTTTACCTAAGGGTTTGATGTTAATAAGTTTTCTAATGGATAATTAAAAGCAAATAATCTAGCAAAATATTATTCACCATGTTAGAAGATGATTATAGCATCAAAGAAAAACAATTTAGAATGATCTATTTTCAACAAACAAGATTGAAATTCATTAAGTATATTCTTTAGTAATGAAGTATTGAAGGTTTAAAAAATATTTAGTATTACTAATTAAAGTATCTTACTGCCAGTGAACTGTCACCCTCGCTATTTAATTTTTTTTTGTAGTACTGTCTCTTACAAGAATTATTATTTGTATTAGTAAGAAAGGATCAAACATCTTCAATAATGTAGGATTATTGTTGCCATTTTCCTGTTTGGAACATATTCACAACAGGTTTGCCTCATTTGTTTAACTATGTCATTGAGGATCACACACCTGTAACTTTAATTAAATATACTTTTGATTTTGGTAAATTTTTTCGGTTTTCTCTATCCACATATGTAATTTTAAAAGATGTATTTAAAAGTTTTGTCAATTGATTGATTTCTGCCTAGTTGTTCAGTGTGTTAAAGAATGGTTAAAAAAAGATTTTCTCAAAGTTTTCACTGCATTGATGTTGTGAGTAAACATTATAATAAATAATTTTCTGAAGTTGAAGAATCACAATAAATCACAAGAGCTAGGACATTAAACATTTTTTTTTACCAATTTTTATTTTTGATGTAATTCAGTGTTAATGTACTCAATAAATACACTTCCGCTAAATATGAACTTGCAGGTGACGAGTTCAG
The DNA here is from genome assembly GCA_021533235.1 of Biomphalaria straminea. Taxonomy (NCBI): domain Eukaryota; kingdom Metazoa; phylum Mollusca; class Gastropoda; family Planorbidae; genus Biomphalaria; species Biomphalaria straminea. The sequence goes on along the minus strand of JADKLZ010057353.1, from coordinate 1,120 downwards.
TGTCAAGTTTGTATTTGATGTTACTGAAATTTTTTAAGTATTTGCTTTTTCTGGCTTACCAGTGAAATTTTTCTTTTCAATTCTTTAAAAAGTCTACAGAATTTGCTATTTATTGAATGTTTTGTTCCCATTCTTTATGTTGAATTCTAAGTTTTACTTCTGCACATTTTATTTTAATTTCTTTCTTTAAAAAAAATCCTTAGAAATATGGACTTGAGCATTGTTTCTCAAACTGTGAGGTGCAGACACACATACTTATATACATCTGCTGACAATGGGGCTGTTAAGATGTATTTTTGTTTTTCAATGATATAAAAGCTGTAATGTTTTCTTTGATATATATTTCCAATACAATATGTGTTGCTAAACACATTCATTCATTCATCCATTTAAATGAGGTCTTGAGAGGCTCGAATCCTCTCTTGCAAAAGCCGTGTCCAGAAACCCTGCTGTTTTGCGTAGTGCATACGTCACCATAGAGGTAGAGACTTTTTGGTTTCCCAGACCTAAGAATGACCTTATGACAATCAAGTCTACAGAGAGTTTCTAATGCTTCCCGGACCATCTAGCACGAACATAAACTTTTTGGTTGTTCTGGGGGAAAGGGGTGACGGGGGGAGAGTTTTAGCAAAAATATTTTTCACTTTTGGTTTCTCTGGTAAAAGTTTGAGAACTATTTTTTTTTTAAATTATCTAAAAGAAGTTGTTCTACTGTAAGACATATAAAATAATTTTTGTTTAAATGATTTCACTTTTGGTTTCTCTAGTAAAAGTTTGAGACCTACTGGGTTAAGCTATTATAATAAATTTCAAAAAAATTATCTAAAAGAAGTTGTTCTACTGTAAGACATATAAAATAATGTTTGTTTAAATGATTTCTGACAAGGAATTGTTAATTTCAATTTTTCTTCCCAATGTTTTCTTAACATTTTTTTTTTATTTTCTAAACAGAAGGATTCAGTAAGCAGCACAGGAAGCAACATTCAGCTGGACACTGCCTCCAACAGATCTTCCAAAGTCATGGACATGGTCAAGAACTTCCAGAATTTAAAGATAACCTCTTAGGACTCCCAGTGGATAACCTCTTGGGCCTCCCAGTGGATAACCTCTTGGGCCTCCC